>NJDC01001449.1:402297-482917 GCA_002245475.1 Calephelis virginiensis
TCAGTTAGGCTTGTCACATTCTGTGTCGTTTGGAGGATTATTTGCCACAACGGTTACACTGCTTACGCGGAATTAGCAAAATAAAGGCTTATTTTACATCTTTTATCAGTGGTAATAGTATATTTTGATGTCAAGGTGCTGCATTACCTCGAATCCCACAGATCACCTAGTCCTACGTCACCACATTATAAACTTTTTACAAGCGAGAAAATATATTTTTGCTTTTAAAATAAAAATAGTATATTCGCGCCCATATCTAGAAGGAAGTAGTACAGAGGCACAACCAGGGCATCCACGACTAGCAGAAAACACTACAGACAGCCTAGTCTAGAGAGATTCTAGAGTACCACAATGTGATAGGTGGCAAGCCTATCGCCAACCGGGCACATATCCAATCCCGAGCAACATTATTTTTATTACATATACATTTTCTATTTTTTTTGTTGCCCAACCCGAAGATCGAACCCGGGGCCTCAAGAAGTCAAGTTCGACGCCGGACCGCAAAACTGCAAAGGCGAACAATTTTAATTTTATTCAGGCGAATAATAAATCTTTCGTACCTCATATAATTTATTAGTATCGTGAGATGCCAAATCTTCTAAATACTCAACGTTAGGTGCGCCATTCTCGCACATTTCGCAAATCAGAACGGCGTTGTAGAGGGTCTATGGAAACGGACAAAAACACGTTATGGTTCATGTTATGGTTCAATCAACAGTTATGGTTGATTGAATTACTAGTATTAGCATCTGTCGTTATACTCTTTATCTCACTCATTAAAAACTGTGTTACAGAGACCATTATATTATTCCGTGGTTGTAGTCGCCTTAGTCTTAAACCTACGTATTGTTAATAAACATGGACTAAGGTTGGTGTAAAATTAAGTTGATGTTATAGTCTGTATCACATTGCAATAGAGGCTACAAAACGAGGTTGAACCTTGGAGTAATTTACGCCGCGATTATTAATAAAATGGTTAGAGTAAGATTTTCCGGCTGCCATATCCTCTAAACCAAAACTAAATAAACCGAGACTAAATATCCCAGCCTCATATTGGTATCTCTAGTGTTTCTGTATGTGCCGTCCTGTAAAGAACCTGTCTATACATAAAAGCCTTCCATTGAATTAAATCACAGGTAACAAATAAATAAATAATAAACAAATAAATAAATACTTCTGGACAAGTTGGATAACTTGAGTTTAACCCCAAAGTAAGCAAAACATAATGTTGTGTAATGGGTGTTAATCACGGTTTTAATAAAGAGGAATATTTAAATAGATACCAAATTAAATTTAACAAACACACCACAGACCCGGAAATGCAGACATCTAAATGTTCATCACTCAAATACCTGCCCCCGTGGGGAATCGAATCCAAGCCTCCCAGTTGGTCAGTGGAGTTAGACGTGTACGCTAGCCCCTCGACCAACGCGGCGGTATATAACTTTTAACTATTGGAATTACTCTTAACTATTGGCGGTTCTTAACTATTGCAAATGAATACTAGCATTAAGTCATCATTTATTATTTCTGCGTATCTGTTTTTGCCAAACAAAAAATAACAAAAACTGTTAAGGACTTACATTGTATAATGACTTCCATTGATAGGCTTTCGCTGACAATGCTTTAATTTTGGTCAAGATGCCCTGGAAATATTGTGTTTTTGTACATCATATCATACGGTACTTAATATTTGGCGCGACATGTACGTATGTATAGATACTTTGTACCTAATATTTTCGTATATATGCGAGTATGAAACTTAAAAAGCCGTGTGACCGTGAACTAGTTTTGAAATTTAAAGCTTTTTAAATTTTTATGCAAAGTGCCCCTCGATTAATATTGACGGTTGATTTTATTCGCCATAGTATAAAATATAGTGAATAACACCAAGAAGGTACGTAAAGAACTTAATACTTTTACGTGACTTTTACTCTCTGATTATATACACTCTTTTATGATACTGCTAGGGATGAAACGATACGAGTAAATCCAAGTAGGTAAGTACTCGATACTTTTCTCCGATAGCAAGTACATTTTAGTATCGATACTTTGAAATGAAGTATCGAGTAAATCAGTTAAAAGTACTCATATCAGTTAATTTTATGGTTTAGGCAGGGAAAATAAAATAATGGATGCTTATCTTTTAACATTGACAAAAAATGTTTAACGTAAATTGAAGTTTCTGAACACATCCTACAAAACAAGTAACAAGTTTACAAGCTTGTTCGTCTATGCCCGAAAAAAGTTTAACCGGAAGACATTTACAAATGTTGATTTTCTTGAGCAGCATCACGAAAACGGACTTTTTTTCATAAATTATTTTAAAGGTTAGGGTATGTGAGCCTATTCGTGTCCACGCCCCAGTTCGCGTCCATTTCGCGGACACCGTTTAAAAAACCCTTAAAAATAAGTGTACTAACAAATTAGGGAAATTAAAAGTCCTTTCTGCCTATTATACAATATATTAGGAACATACATACACAGACAAAAGAACTGTTAGCATATTTTTTCCTGTTTAAAAAAAATAATTAATCTTACCTATATAAAAAAGTTGTGTAAATATCCATAATTTTAGTAAAATAATAGTGAACCGGCGCGCGTTTCATACGTAATTTTTCAATGTTTTAAGTTTAATTAAAGATTGTATTTGTTCCTAGGCCTTGAAAATGATTAAAAGAATAAAAATATTGATGATTTTGATTGATTATTTTATTTTTTAGAGTTAAAATGAGGTGGACGCGAACTGGTATATCAATATTACGAATTAGCCAGTTTGCGTCCAGGGTGGACGCAAACTAATTTTTCTATTTCTAAGCTGATCCTTTATTTTAATGTGAAGAAATATGTCATAAGGATGGGGTTTTATTTTATTTTTTACCATTATTATTATGCTTATTTAAATAGCCAATTTGCGTCCACTTAATTATGGTAATAGAAAAAGATATAGATGTCGAAATTTACCTGGACGCAAACTGGATGGACGGATTATACTATATACCAGTTTGCGTCCACTTGTTTATTTAAATACTAAATCTTACAGTTAGAGATAGGTGGTAGTCGGTAGAGTGCATTGTATCATCCCATCGGGACTAGTACCCACCACCGTTCCGGAAGGGAACAAGCGCATTGAACTTTTTCTGCCTTCTTCCACTCAACAAACAAGCAGCTGTATGATAAATTTTAAATACATAAAGACAATTATGAAAGTATATTCAGGCTCGTATTTCACAAAGAACTTGACAAAGGTGCAACTAGGGCACGCACGATTAGCCTAAGATACTTAGTTCCACAATGCGATAGGTGGCAAATCTATTGCCAACCGGGCACATGTTCTATCCCGGATGACGATGTTTTCATTAGAAAATAATAAAGATAAAGAGCATTTCAAGAGTGAAAGAGGGAACACGATAGGTAATAATAGTAAGGAAAAAAATTGAAGAAAACTAACAATTTTTGTGAAATGGACGTGCTTGATGTGAAATCTATAAAAGAAAATTTACTTACTACCATCTTTTCAAATTTACTTATCCAACAAAATCTACTAAATATTTTTAAATGTCTGTATTCTAGAATTAAGATATTTTGAATAAAAACAGAAAAATTATATGACCTAGTGGTGACCTGTCTGATATAAACAATCGATGATGTAATTTTGGGCTCCAAATCATCTGAGCTGCAAACAGTAATGAACTAATGAATGTTGATTGGAAAGAAAAAGGCGTATCTACATTTGAATACGAAATGAAACCAAAATAGCATATGAAAGAGATGTTGCCAGAACGTATTCAAGAGTTTTAGTGGACGTAGTAGTGCTGGAATAAACAAATGAGTTTGTTTGTCCAGGTAGTGCTTTTAGCAGGGGTAGATAGTGTGGGAAGAGTGGGATTAAAAAATGTTGGTACAATAATGAGTAAGGGCATGTTCCGTTGGTTCATTCATGTTGTGAGAATGGCAGATGAAAGATTGCCAGTACAGACATATATTGCGAAAGTGGATAGATGTACTTAGGTACCTGGGAAGACCCAAGTTGACTTTCCATGGTCAATTTTAACCCACGGCCAACTCTTGTCACCACAATCTCCACGACCAGCTTTTTATTGCATGAAAAAAGGAATTATTGTGAGGGAGCTAGTAACACTTGGTACTCGATATTCTCTGCCAACACAGCAAGGGACTAGGCGTGAACATATGTATTTTATATAGTAATAGTTGAAACCCAATGTTTCTTTCAAATTTCTTAATAAAATCTCCCCTTAACACCTTTATAATTTGGTGGACGCAAACTGGTCCATGGGTGAACGCAATCTGGAAATTGTGGACGCGAACTAGGTAAATCGCCTTATTTCGGTTATTTTATTTATTAAAAAATAATCACTAGACATTTTGGCTAAAACTTAGCTTCATCCTAAAATAGACTATACTACGGATGGGTTAAAATATTAGTTAATTCAAAACTAGATCCAGAACATTTTTATATTTTGCCTCAAACCTACAAACTCCACTAAGTGGACGCGATCAGGCGCAACGACCCTACGTGTTATAGTATCGCTTACCCGCGACACTCGTGGCTGGGAGTAACTCGAAAATCATTATTTTATGTTAGAATAATATAAGTACTTTTCAAAAATAATACCAATACTTGTTACGGTTTTCACTCAAAATTTTCCAAAAACGATACGATACTAGAAAGTATCGATACTTGACGAGCCTACGACGATCCCTAGATACTGCTGCCAAAACTCAGTGCTTAACATCGTTTTGTTATTTTTGTTATTGGGTGAAATAGACTGTAACCTTACTTAGCTACGCACGAGATTTATATCGCAACCTGAGGTTGGCAACGTACTTACGTAAATCGTTAACGTTTAAGGTTAGTTAACGTTTTTTATTATCTGGTATACGATAGAGATGTGTAATTATCACTAATAGGAAATCTATCGGTTCATTTGTCTTCAAATACCTAACTTTAATACCCGTTTACACCTACTAACATGGAAAACTTAAGATTTAATTTTAGCCTTTCTTCCATGCTTTGGAAAAAAAGAAAATAAGGAAATACCGACTGTCCGAGAACACTTTTTTTGCTTAATATATGTATAGTTGGAATTTCACCTGCAATGGTAAAATCATGTATCATGAAAAAAAATCATCTTACGTTAACGTTTTTGATAAACCTTAGGGACGAGCATATATTCCTCAAGATGGAGTCGCTGTGTGGTTTCATAAAGAAAGCTATAGCATCTTGTCGCTTTCTCAATATCTCGAGGTCTGTCGTCGGGTTGCGGAGAAAGCTTCTGTAATGTTTCACAATTAAAAGGCGGTCCCGGTATCACGTAAAGGGTTAGTAGCATTAGCCCCTAGTTGCGGTTTCAATCGAAAAAAATAAAATAAATATATATATATAAATCTAAATATAAATCTAAAACTCTTGTCTCATTACCTGTACCTATTTTTTCATTCGGGTGAAATCGCAACTTCATGTTATATAACATTTTAGATTTAAGTCAGTAGAGTAGAGTATAATAAAGATACATGCTTAACATACGAGTACATACATATCTTCCATAAGGGACTTCCTTACGGGGTAGGTGGAGAGTATCGAGTTCCAATCCTCACGGTCCTGGCAGATCAGCCTTGCTTCCTCCACAATCATCATTCATTCATGCCTTTTCATACTAACACGCCGGTTTCGGAGACTCTTGACACCACCTTTGGCTAACACCCGAGCGATTTAATCGTGGAATGTCAACCTAGGTCTCCCCGGGTACCTACATCCATCCATATCTGCTTTGTCCATTTTTCATCTGTCATTCTTTCTACATGTCCGAACCAGCAGAGCATGCCCTTTCTCAATTTAAAATTAACACTTTCAATTCCAAAAATATTGTATGATTGTTTAAGGTAACTGTGGATGTTTGGTGAGGCAAACACAATTGTTCTTGATTTTTCCGTTTATTAAATTAATATATATTTAGTATTTTTTTCTGGAAATATGAATTTGTGTAAAAACAAATATCACGTTTTTTCCTACTTGCGCGTGCGCGGAGCCTGTACAAGGGTAAGAAAAGACCTATTCATTGATTAAGCGCTATAATCTGTTTTGCCGCAAGGAATTGTGCTCAACTTATGTTAATTGTTATGAATTATTTAAATGCTCCAAAATTATATATTTAGATTTAAATAATAATACAATATTGTTTCATAAGAGTTCTGAATGCGTCCGTATGTTCTTTAGATTTGATAGTTATTTATCGGGTGAAATCGCAACTGCATGTGATATATATATTTTCGAGTGAAACCGCAACTGGGGACTACTGCTACTAACCCCACGTAAACTTACAGTGAAGACAAGATGTCGACTTGTTGAAACTTGCCCAATTTTAGAGGAAGTTTTTAAAATGTTACAGTTTTCATGTATGATATGAGGGTATTTTTTAACCAGTTAAATCGGTAAACAGTAAAACACAATAAAATATTTTTATTGCAAAAGGCAGCTAACAAGTATTCGGCTTCTCTGATGATAACAGACACCATAGGTGAACGATATCAACATATAACAGACATAAAGGGAAGGCTCTCTATATGCCATCATCGTGATTTCTGTCCTGAATCAGGATACGCGCTGAGAGGTTTCAAAGAGAGGGAGCGCAAAAACACACGTAGCAGAAGTTTGCTTTTTGTATTTTATCAAACCTATTGCATTTGTTCAAATGCGTATTAAATCTTGTGTTTTGAAAAATATTCACAATATTATTTGTATTTCTATATCCTTAATACTAGTATAAATAAAGGAAACAGCCAGTCCCGGGTCGACATCTATGTTCGTCACACAAATGCGTGTCTTCGTCGGGAACCGTACCCGCTCCTCGCTACGTTGTAAATTTTATATGAAGGCATTGGTGACGTTTAGTTGTTACTGATTTTTCATACATCACTTAAGAATTATACATTTTTATACGCGTCACAAATAAGTACCTACCGCTTGTATAGTATGTGTGAAACTTTTCTAAACCATTACAAAGAAATCTGTCTGCTTATTTAGCCTTCCAATTGTGCTAAAATGATGCTACCTCGTATGGCAGAAAGGTATAGTACTCTATAAGCGGCGGTTATTGCGAACAAAACAACCGTCGAACTGATAACAAAAGAACTCTTTACTAACCTCATTCGTCGATGACCAACTTTAGATGAGCACTTACTGAACAACTGGAAGAGGCTTAACCCTTCTTTGTTGGCGCCTTGCACCCCCTTTTTAAAGTTACTGGGGTGTGACACAGAGCTGAATATTTGAAGACCTCGGTACGTGTCCTCGTCTATAGTTACTATGTTTTTTCTAAAATGCCAAATAGAATTCACCTCAAGGATTTTATAATCTACGAACTGCCTGTTTCGGCTTCGCTCGGATGGTATTTTTTTATCATAAACTAAGATGTAAGCTATCCTATCTTTCAAGTTGGATCAAACTACACACGGTGTGCAAATTTGTTTGAAATCGGTTAAGTAGTTTACGAGTCAATCGCGGACAAACAACGTGACACGTAAGAGTTTTAAGATAGATAAGAGAATATAGAATCTAAAAATTTTAATGTTTGCACAATGAAAACGTTCTACCAAAAATAACTGGGGAAGGTTATTTCGTCGCTTTTAAGCCTGAACCATTCAAACTTACTGACAGTAGAAAAATCAATAGGTAGGTTTTGATCGCGCTTCAGTTAATTAAAAGATAAAAAAATCTTACAGTCATTAGGAATAGCGTACATCTTCAACTGAATTATAATCGCAAGCGCTAATAATGGCCGCGCAGGTGAAGCTGAGGATATGGACTAGTACAATGTAAGTGTTTAATCAATTTTTAAAATATGGAAATCAAATAATTTCATTTAAATAGCTAGTCTTTGCCTGCAATTTTTGAAAGGTTAGGTACACAGCAAATTTAAAATGTTAGGTAGTAACTTTGTAGTAAGAGGGCACGGATTACAATTTTGATAATTATTATTTTTTGATAGCTGGGGCTTCTCAACTCTCAGGTGCTCATATTTGATCTAAATCTGAAAAGGTTGGTTTTTGATTTTGTGTATTTAAATGTATGAACATAAGTGACCATCTCTTAAGAATATACTAAGTGATACACTTGAAGTCAGTATTTGCAATTGATTAAATTTGCAATTAAATAAGGTGACTTACAAAGAAATTCTTTTTAACATCAGAAATTCAGGTTTCCCGTGCAGGTCCAAGCTCAAATTAGACCAATTTAGATCTAGATAACGAAGTAGAGCACCGAGGGCATGCACGCTCTGCAGTTGGGTGAAGTCTATCATGGTTCTGAGGAAACAAACCCTTTCCTCCTCCGTGCAGTTTGCCGGCTCGTGGGGAAAGGACAAATTGTAGATTCGCCGCTTACATGCTTCAAAATCTAGAATATTTTAATGCATTTATCGCTAGCACAAAGGGGATAAAAAGCAGCCTACGTTATTTTTAGATAGAACCTGGAAATGTGTAGTCTTCTTCGCAACTTGATTAGACTGACTTCAGGTTTAATTTAACATTTCCTGACTTAAGTATGACAGTGTTCGACATTTGTCTTCAATTTGGAGTGTAGTGTTAAAGGTGTACCTTTGTCGCATGTTGGAGGGGATTGAGAGGATCGGAAAGCGTGTATTTCCAGAAAATTTGTCTGTTTGTTTACCTTCATAGCGTGCATATTTTTATAATTTGTTCACTATCGTAGCTCGAAGCTGCCCTAGCCAGTACAAATGGCTAAGATCTCAGCCATTATCTAGCAATCTACTAAGTAGGTATATATGGCGTGTAAAGTTGTTTCTTATCGTCGAGACTTCCTGTTATCCTATTAATATGGCAAATGCGAGTGTTTCTCTGTTTGTTTGTTACTCCTTAACGCAAAAACTGCTGAACCGATTTTCATGAAATTTGGCACACACATAGATGGTAACTTGGATTAACACATATGATAGTTTTTATCCACAAAAATGTTTCTGTTGGACCTTCGCTGAACCACGCGGGCATCGCAACATCAACAGTTAGTATGCTATAAGAATGTATGGGTCAGGCCGTCGTGGCTTTTATTTAGTTTAGTTTTAATTTGTCAATATTGTCTTACTGTATTCTCTATTCGATATGTAAATCAGTTTGCAGCGTGATTCTTCGCTGGTGTCGCTAAAGACCACCTTCTTGACAACATTGGCGAAGGTACTGGGCGTCTTCTTGTCTAGAACTAGCTTGGAGGGTTCCACCTGGTTGTAAAGGGAAGTGAAGATCTGATGCTCGGGTGAACGGTCCACGATTTCTTCTAGTATTTCTAGCTACGAATTACGATACTCGTTTAAGTGTCAGATTTTCAAATCATTTTGATATTGTTTAACCCAAGACGGAAAAAGAGGGGTGTTATAAGTTTGACATGTGTGTGTGTCTGTCAGTGGCATCATTACTTTTGAACGCAAACGTAGCTGTGATGATATTTAGCTACATTACCTACTTATTAATTAATTTATGTATTTATTTGCTTGTCAGAAAATCGGAACAGTTTATATCATTAGGACATAAATATTTGCATGCTATTGTTTGGTGAAATAGAAGAAACTGACACTAATGTAATATGACATATTATAAAGCAAATTAAGAAATTAAAGTAGTAGTAGTAGTAGTATCTTCACGCCCATATCTCCGAAGAAGTAGGCAGAGGTACAACCAAGGCACCCACGACTAGCCGAAGACACTAAGTCCCACAATGTGATAGGTGGCAAACCTATCGACAACCGGGCACATTTCCAATCCCAACTAAAATTTTTTTAAATTAGAAAATTAGAAAAAAACCATTTTCTTTTTGTTGGTCGACCCGGGATTCGAACCCGGGACCTCATGCAGTCAAGTCCAACACCCGAACCGCTAGAGCACAGAGGCGATAATAAATTAAATTGATTTAAAATTATGTTTTGTCGGAGGTAATTTTTTTAAAATTAAGTATTTTTAATTAATAGCATTAATATCAGTTTCCCGAGTATATTCCATACGAAAATGTTGTCTGCATACATTTTGTAAAGATTCATGTAAATATATAGGTATTTTTTGATATTTTAAATGTGTACACATTTTTTATTTTATTTCGGCGTAATGAGTCTACCAGGGACAAACTTATAATGATGCTATTAGACGTAGGTAATAACGTTTATACATTGAGTGTTAGTTTCAATTATGTACCTAAATAATACATGTTTAAATCTTTTAGTGGACTTGACTTCATGAGGTCCCGAGTTCAATTCCCGGGTCGGGCAATAGAAAGAAAATGTGTCTGTGGAGTTTTCTTATAAAAACAATTTCACCCAGGATTCGATGTGTATCTTATTGGTGTGATAGGTTAGCCACTTATTAGTAGTGGGACTTAGTGTCTTAGACTAGTTGTGGGTGCCCTGGTTGTGCCTTTGTCTACTTTTTTGAGATGCGGGCGTGGCTAAATATTATTTATAATCCTAATAATCAATAAACCTCCGACAAAAGTTATATGATAGGTACCTATGTAGTGTAGTAATGTAGTAACCATCTCTATCACATTAGCTTTCAATAAAATATCATCGAAATTGATCTATCCATTCAAAATTCATGATGCCACAGACAGATATACCCACACCCAATCCCCCTACAAACGCAGAGAGAAAGAGAGAGAGACACAGACGAAACACACAGACACATCTTATGATACTCCTCTTTTTCCGTGGAAGGGTCAAAAAATAAAGGTGTAGTACGTTACGTGATACGTTACGATAAAATTATTACCTATATTTTTTTATTGTTCATTGTACAGCCAGGAAGCAGCCTGACCATTCATGGTGATTAAGTTGAAACAGTAGCCACGGTGGTGTACAGGATGTTTAACAAACAATATATTTTATCTTATGTAGGCTTAAAAAATAATTGACAACACAAAAGCCGAGGAGTTTGTTTCGCCGCGTGTCTGGCTAGGTTTGGAAACGGTAGTAGCGTATGGTAGATAGGGTAAAACTCGATCGTTAAAATTTTTGCTTTAATTAATTAGTGCTAACCTAGTAGTAAATATATTTAAACTAATTTATATGTTAAAACATTTAAATAACAAAAATAAAATATATCTAATTAAGTTAGATATTTGCACACCACGATGTGGTAGAATAATAATATGTTGGTATGAATAAATATTCTGTAACAACTTTTAAACACACATATGCCGCAAATAAATAAATTTCATTTCATTTCAAAAAGTTTGTAAAATATTAGGAAATCAACAGTTGAGACCGCTGGTTAGTGCTGGAATTGTTGATTTTCCACATTTTTTTATTGAAAGCTGAGATTAGTTTTCGTGGTAAAATGTAAAAAGTGATAATGACGACGGACATACTGACCTCTCCAGTGTGCAGAACATAAGTGGCTGCACCCAGTCTTCCGGATCGCCAGTACACCGTCAGAAGCCGCTGTAATTTCAAATTCGCCAGGATATCAGGATATCCCTTACATTTTTCAATGTTTAAAGGTTTTGTAAATGCCCTTGAAAAAATTAAGTATTTAGTGCTAGCCTACTCGGCGAACTTTGTGTCGCTTGACATTAACAGCTACATAAAGATTGTACTGATCACGCATTGTTTTTCCCTCTTTACTTGCAACTTTCCTAGTTTTTCTTTTCATATAAAACTTCTCCTGAAAATAACTAATACAACAAAAAAAGACTGGATTCACCAAAATTTGTTCATTCGTTCAGGCGTGATACGATGACCACGCGGAATGAAAAAGATGAAATATAAAATGAAAAAGACACAGCTAAATCAAGAGCAAAAACTGTTGGTTTGTGTGATAGGATGGAAAAGTTAGAAACAGCCTTACATACAGTTTTTTGGAATGATATTTTGGACATATTTTAGAAGTAAAGTAAAGTAAAGTATCTTCATGCCCATATCCCCGAAGATGTAGGCAGAGGTACAACCAAGGCATCCACGACTAGCCGAAGACACTAAATCCCACAATGTGACAGGTGGCAAGCCTAACGCCAACCGGGCACATATTTTAGAAAGCCTACAAAAAGCCAGTTTGGATTTAAATACTGCAACGACACTGCGTACCTCATTAAAATTAATCACTGAAAATAAAAGAAACAGTTTTGATGAACATGATGTATTTCACATCATGTTCATCAAAACTGTTTCTTTTATTTTTTCTTCTTTGAGATAATTGATTGCCGAAGGAAGAAAAATTGAATAATCATATCTGATCGAGAAATTTTGCATACAAGCCAAAATTTTGTGAAAACCTATTGCCACGACGACGTAGATGATAACACGCCTAACTACATCGACCAACCGAGGGGCTCGGATTCGATTCCCGACGGGCGCAGGCATTTATGTATTTAGAGGTCTATATTTCAGGGTCTGGGTGTTTTTTAAATTTATTCTGTTATTTATTTAAGTATTTCTATGTATTAGAGTCGTTGAATAACACCCATAACACAAGCATACAATTTGCTGGTTTTTGGGTTTAGATTCAATTTGTGTAACTTATCCAGGGATATTTATTCATTTATTTCCCGTGTTGGTCCGGGCTCTTTTGTAGAATAGAACATCTGCCTTCTTTGCCAGGCAGCTCGTAAAAGGCGAGCATAGGATCACCGTCACTAACAGCGTGACATCTGACTAGGTGGTAGAGTTTAGCAGCAATTCGCCTATATTGGTACCACCGCCTTACCTATTCCTGGCGCCATAACGTCATGATGTGTTCCGGTCCGGAGGGTAAGGTAGCCGGTAAACGTACTTTTGCTCGAGGCTTAAAATCCCAGCCTCAGGTTGGCAACGCACCATTACCACCTTTGGTGTCTTTAGGCGGTGTGAATTTCTTAACATCAGGAAATCCGTCTGCTTGTTTGCCTTCCAATATCATAAAAAAAAGAAGAGAAGGAGTTAGCCATGGGAAATGGATGTATGAAAAATTCCGTTAAAAATGTTATAGAGCTTTTTCCCACGTTAAGGAAATTTTGAAAATTTGTCTCAAATTAATAGTGACAAATTTTACGGCTGAAAGATTCGGTTCAAAATTTAAGGTTTAAAAATTGTCTCCGAAATACCATAACCGACGACAGATTAAATATTTTGTTCTCCTTAGTTTATAGAAAGATGTTTTGAGGAGCATAGACTTCTACAATATCGATACTCCTATTATATAATGAGAAAATCCGATTAAAAATAATTTTGCTTGTAGGCACCTCTTTTCTTTCACTTGACTTTAATAGAAGTTTTCAACGTTACCCACAAACGATTTGAGGACCTCCACCATATGCTTTTGCCTATGGGTCGCCAAAAATAATCCGGCGATGGTTACAATATACGTTAACCATAAACTTCAGTATTTTACTTTACCATACCTTCGAAATTAACGGATTTAAACTTATTTCCATTAAATTTTGTAAAGTAATATCACAGAGTATAAAGAGATCTATCTGTATTTGGTTGGTGGTAATAATGGTATAATTTTAAATCCAATCGTAAAAGTAGGTTCTCGTAAGCAAAATAACTTCAAAAACTTAAAAAAAAACTGGTATTCACTATTAAAAATTATGTTTATTTTCTAAACGTTGGTTGTTTGGAAGAGATCGCTTGTTAGCGATAAAACCGCCTTTTGTATAAAAAATGTTTTTATCAATGTAATATCTAACTATTTCATGATTTAGTTGTACAATAAAGAGACTAATATAAGACTCGCACAAACTTTGACTACATTTAAAACTTTAGTAAAAGTACATTATTTGGAAAGCCAAAGTTGTGTTTGTGATAATTGATGTGGTATTTACTTCCATTTAAATTATGTAATATTGCTATGTCTTAATTTGAAATGGTGTATCTTGTTTATTTTAGTTTTACATTTATACTGTTTTTGTTTTTATTTTTTTTTGTTTTTTTTTTCTCCTTACTGTTATTATAAATATTTTAATCTTATGTTATAGTTTTTGTATGTTTAATCTCTTTACCTACTGAACCTATGTTTATATAATCTCCTCGGACAAAAAGGTTGTCCGGTAGAGATCACTTTGTTTGGCGATAAGACCGCCTTTTGTGTACTATAAACTATAATAATATGCTCTTGTTAATACTTAGTTGTACCATTTTGTAATAAGATTAATTGTGCACAATAAAGAGTTCATTCATTCATTCATTCATATTCAAAGAGTTTATTATTGAAAAAATATCTACCTACATAATACTTACGTATACTATAGTGCTAAAGTCAATTGAAATTTTGAGTTTATTGGCTAAAGTAAAAAGGCGTGGTTTAAACAGACTTAAGAATTGAATTTTCGTTTCGCGGAAAAGGCTTTCGCGGTTAAGTTTTGTATGATCTAATCTACTTCTGAAATCTCATAAACAAGTCAATCATGAAATACTTGTACAGTTTGTAGTTATCTACAAGTGTACAAGCTATGTCAACACCACCGCAGCTCGTCGCCTTGTATTCTTGTCTAAGCGCCAATGACAAAATGTTCATGCAAGTATAATTTAATTAAAATACTTGATGTCTGTTGATATAACACTAATCCTTTACAATATTTACATGTGTAGGATCAAATACATGTATATAATAAGTAGACAATACTTCTCACACGTTTGTTTTATCTTAAACGCCGTATTCTATCTATAATAATTAAACGTAATAAACCTGCGAAAACTTTCAAAGTTCTCCAAAAAACTTGATAATTATTGATATGATAATTAATGATGTGTTTATAATTATTTATTTTTTGAAGGTCTCATAATAAGTAATAATTAGAAATGTAACGATGTAAGCAAAAGCAAAACGAACTCTGAGTACCGCATGAGGATGGATTGTAACGATCGATTCATAATCGTATCAATTTCGCTCCCTTCTGTACTGGTGGAATTTCTGTATTTCAGATACTGCTGTTTATATTTTATCATATTTAGATAAAATACCATTTAGTTTTGCGACTTTCTGTACACGCGTACTCGAAACTTAAGTTTGATTGTGCATTAGAGTTTAAACATTTTTTTGTAGTTGACTGGCAATTAAGTCATTTAACGGGTTGTTTGATATCAGGATGTAAATAAGATATTATTTAATAGGATCAATATAGACAATAAACTTATAAGATAGCGACATATAGTAGTACCTATGAACTATGTACAGGGGACGGATGTCTCTCTCTAGTTATTAGGAAAGTCGTGAGTTTGTTCGCTATCTTAAAAAAACGACGACGGATGACTTCAGTACTTTTATGTTTAATGGACTGGAGTTTCTGACTTAGATAATCAAATAATGATTAATGTGTTATTTGTGATAAATATTTCTCATTCATCGAATCAAAAGCTGCATGTAGTGCTCAACTGTCTCTTTACACATAAATAAAAAAAGATTGTTTATCATAACCAAAATTCAGTGATTACTGATTTATTTAAAATATCATTATTATCATTGGTCGAGTGGCTAACGCACACGCCTAACTACATCGACCAAACGCGAGGCTCGGGTTCGATTCCCGACGGGAGCAGACATTTCTGTGATGAACATATAGATGTCTGCATTTTTAGGGTCTGGGTGTTTATTAAATATATTCTGGTAATTATTTAAGTACCTATTTCTAAGTATGAGAGTCGTTGACTAACAGCCATAACACAAGCATATAATTTGCTTACTTTGGGGTTAGATTCAATTAGTGTGACATGTCCAGGGACATTTATTTATTTCTTATTATTTAAACTTTTAATTAAAAGTGCACATATAATTACAGATAACTAGCTTAAATCGATAGTAATCGTGAGTAACCTAAATAAAGAGTTACTACGGATAAATAATAAAGATCACACACAAACCTCTTCAGTTTCAGCATCTTCGATAGTCTCTTGATTTTCGTTACTTGTGGAGGTATCGGTAGGATTTTTTTGAGTTCTATAAGTGTAACAGATCGTTAGTTCTGTACATCTGCTTTACTCCAATGAACCTTATGGTGGGTTTTGTTATTAAATCTACGCCTGTAGTTTTCGCCACCTCTGTTCTGGGCCAAAATCTAGGCTAACTACTTAATCAGGTACTTGAACAGCTGTTGGCCTAGAATCTAGATTATTCTAAGGAAGTTTACATAGATATTTATTCTACAGAAGTTTACGTGCTAATGAGATCGTAATCTTGACCTATATTTATTTTATGTGCTATGTCAACTAACAAGCATAGATGCTGCTCTTCGATTAGTAAGAGACAACCATCGCACAGAGACACCACAGTAAGGTTACTCTCGAAACTAGATTCACGCAATATTGGAAATTGGAATCGAGTAGGTTTGTCAATTTACTGGCGAATTATTAACATTTAGTTAGTAGTAACCTACAATTTAATCGAATTCGTTGAATTTATTTGAAACTAAATGTTAATAGACCGCTTCGTTACTCGAATGGCTAGCGTACATGACTAGCTACATCGACCAACAACGAGGCTCGGGTTCGATTTCCGACGGGGGCAGGCATTTGTGTAATGATCACTAAATGTGTGCATTTCCGGGTCTGGGTGTTTGTTAAAGTATTTAAGTATTTCTATGTATTAGTATCGTTCACTAACACTTATAACACAAGCATATAATTTGATTACTTTGGGGTAAGATTCAAATTGTGTAACTTGTCTAGGGATATAATCGCTAGTACTGAGTTCAAAAGTACCTAAAATAACATGTTAGACAACTCGAATTTCCAATTCGCATACTATCGAGATTCAAGAATAACCCCCAGAAATCGCTCCGAAGCGATAATCTACCGCCTTTATATACCGTCAAATATTGTATTACAGTGCAAAATTTTTGTAATTTTTTGGTGCGTGATAAAATTTTTTTACTCATTCATTTATGTGATAGGTGGGTTGCTGTCCTGCGGCTGGGATGGTAGACCTATTGTGCAAGTTTACAGGCTAATCTACCCTCTGGATCTGAAAATGACAGTCATTATAGCGGAAGAATTGACAAGGTGGTGGATACCTACCCAGGGCAAGTTGCTGCACAGAACATAAATCATATCTTTAGAACAGTGTCTGATGTTTTTGACCTTTCTTCCTAAGATTACAACCTGTATAAAATAAATTATGTTTCTAACCTGAATTTCTTTCTTAAAAATATTTGAAATTAGTTTTACCTTTTACATTTCGATATTACAAAAAGTTTATCAATTGCACTCGAGCTTATATTCTGGGATTTGTCTGTCAAAATGCTCGTTTCAGTTGTGTTTTCCATGTTAATTATTACTAAAACATGGAGTTATATTTTACTTATTGCGCAAAACAAAATGACGAAATAATTTTATATTCGAGTATTTACTATCAGAATTACGAGTTCGAAGTAAGTCACGGCTGAATTTGGTGGAAATTTTCTTTTTGTGATTTTCGCGCCTATTATTTATTTTTTAATGCTCTGTAAAAATAGATTATGACGTTCGGTTATACTGCCTTTTTTGTATTGTTATTTGAATTAAGAAAATGCGTTTACCCCGTGTTCAATTTCTAATCATTTTGCTTATTTTTTTCAGAAAAGTTTAACAAAAGTTAAACTAGAGTCATGATATATACAGTTTTGTCCTTACATCTGTTCACAGGCCACACTGGCTCTCAGATTAATTTAATTACTATTAAAGTTATGACGCCATTTTGAAAGAAGATGGCTAGGTAGGATGGATAGGAGGTTTAAAATTGTTATTTTGAGGCGGCAATTCGTTTAATTTTGTTTAGTGGACAAGTGAAATATTTGTGTATTTCTACGTTGCCGCCAAATCTCATTAAATGACCTCGATTAAAGAGGTCACCGCTTTACTCTAGAACCAGACATGACGTTTTATAAAGACTTATGACCTGAAACTGAACCTAAAACAGTAACTGAATAAGAAAATTGGAAATAAATAACAAGAAAAATAATTTATTAATACGAAAGACGTGGCAGTATGTCCTTATGACTGTGTCCTAAGCTTCTCCAAAAAAGGGAGGACTTAAAAAAACAACAACACAATTATTTAATTTTTTTTATTATTGTTGTTTGTTAATTAATTTGCCCCTTTGTGGGGCCGGTGAAAGCCGTTAGGTCATGCTACCATGTCTTCCGTATTAATTCTTTATTTCAGTCATTAGTCGCTATTTACAAAGTCATGTCTGGGTCTTGAGTAAAGCGGTGATTTCGTTACACAAGCTCGTATATGAGATTTGGCGGCGGCGAGGAAATTCACGATAAACTAATTTCTTCATGATTATTTCATTTGTGCACTTCCACTGAACAAAATTAAACTAATTTCCACCTAAACTAACCAATTTTACTCATAATTTACACTAAATTCAATAATTGTGAAAAAACTACGACCATCTTCAATCACGGTGGCGCCAAAACTCCTTTTTTATTATTATAAGTTAATTTCAGTGTTATCGTAAAAATTTGGGTTGCCGTATGTGATATTCCAAATTGCCGTATTGCGTAAAAAATTAAGAAATTGCCGTCTATAATTAAAAAAATATTTATTACTCATTTGTTTCTTCTCCATAAAGGTTTCTTATCGTTTGTATAACTTCATATTCATGTTTAACTTTTGCATAATTTTCCTTGATTCTCATTTTGTCACTTCAATTTTGGTAATTTAACGTCACCTACGGTGCACTTTGCTCTGTATATATATATCATAAACAACAGGAGCAATCCAATCCTTGAAAAATCGCCACTTTCCCATTTTTTGTTTAATACGTTTGTTACCCTTTTTGACGTAGAAGGTCCTTTGAAATCACAATCACTTATTTTATCAGTTTAAATCACAGTCAAACCAAGTGAACTGTTCGAAATGTTTGAGCTACTCGTATTCGACCGACATTTAGATCTCATAAATTCATAGATAAACCAAATACTTTACTATTATCATGTTGTCATATTGATTATTTACTGAAGCTAAAGAAATATCCCAATACAGCGATTTGAACTGTTTTAGCCGCATGTCGGGATTTCACCGACTATCGGTTAAGAGTGGTTCGTTTAGCTGTACTCTGGTTAAAAAATGATTTGTTTCACTTATAGCCATTTGCCGTATTTTTTATACGGCATTAAAAGTATGCCGTATTTTGTGACAAAATAAACGTGAATTACCGTATATTACGGCAATTGCCGTATCAATAACAACGCTGGTTAATTTGCCCCTTTCTGGGACCGGCTAAGGCAACTTTTAGGCCATGCTGCCATGTCGTCCGTATTAATTAAGTCTTTATTTCAGTAACTGGTCACTATTTACCAAGTCATGTCAGGGTCTTGAGTAAAGCGGTGGCTTCGTTTCTCAAGCTCATCCAGTGACATTTGGCGGCAGCGAGGAAACACACGATATCTTCATAATTATTTCACTTGAGCACTTTATCTGAACAAAATTAAATTAACTCCCAACTAATTTTACTCATAATTTACACCAAATTCAATAATTACGAAAAAATACTACCATTTCCTTTCACGATAGAGCCAAAACTCTTTAATTTTTTAGGTTAATTTGTCCCTTTCTGGGGCCGGCTTTAGGCCATGCTGCCGTGTCTTCGGTATAAATAAATTATTTTAATCATGATTTACACAAAGTTCAATTATTACAAAAAAAATACGACCTTATTCTTTTACGACGGCGCTAAAACTCACAATTATTTAATATACTCGTACTAGTATACTTAGTAGACCCTAAATACTTATTAGATTTTTATTTTACAATTTTGTACAAGGATATCATTATTCAACAAATAACCATCCAAATTAAACTGTACATAAATTTCCAGATAGCAAAAAAAATATAATAGGGCGTTGCCAACATGAGTCTGCAATATTGTCTTTAGCGTAAGTACATATATTTAGCTACATCTACTTGTGTGTTTTTAATAAGGCACTAGGTACTAAAGAATATTGTACAGAACAGTAAATACGCATTCGTGATGTTATGATATTTCTTTGCGGAAAAGTAAGTGAGAAAGAAAACAATTGCAGCACAATCTTTTTATTTAGTACAAGCCATCAAAAAATTAATTCGTTTAATATTAGATAAGTTTGAAATAAGTATAACTATTGAATAAATTTTAATTTGTCCACGATCATTTCTAGCTTGTCATATATAAATGATATTGCAGTATGTACTCATTTAAAAATAGGTACTTACTTAGTTTTTAACTATAGTTTAATAATAACCATAGTGGTAGAAATCCATGAGTTACAACGGCGGCACTCAGAGAATTATCATTCAATCAGTCATTAAGTCGACATTTATTATACAAAAATTGTTACTCAATGATTTATTAAATGTTAATTGTAGTCTCTGAGTGCGGTTGCACTGGTTCTAGAATGACAACAATAATTTTGAAATTATTGTTCGTCGTCGTTTTTTATTTTAACACAATTTCACAATGTACCTTTTTCACAATTTAAAATCTTAGCACCGCTATCAGTGAAATTGTTTGTCATTATGTAACTTTGCTAACTATTTGTCAACTGTTAAGCTGGAAACACATTTTCGCGACTTACATCCGCGACTGATAAGTGTGTACAGTCTTTCGCGATGTGGCCTGCGGACTTGTTCCACTTAAAATAGTTAACGAAGAAACATGTGAAGTAAGGAAAGTGATGACGATTTCATTAAATTGATGGCCGCTGCTTTGTCTTTTAAACATGTCTAAATTATCGATAAGTCTTTCGTCCATAATATTTCGTTCGATAAGTACCTATTCACATGAAAACCTCAGCTTAATCCACATATTGACGCAAGAACGCATGAGGGTCGGCGTATCGTCCACAGACATTTTCGCCTGAAAAAAAAAACATCCAACGCGCTCAAGGTCACATCCGCGACTAACCTACGTAGCTAGAACCCCTGGTATTAATAATTCACATAACAGTTTTTTAATAATGATAAATTTATTTACGGTTTAATATGTACAACCTATTTAACTTTTTATGAGATTGAAAGGACAAGACAAGCAGACCGATTTTCAGTAGCAAAAAAACTACTAGCAAAACGTGGTTGATGTGCTGCCACTTCTGTCACACACAAGTCTGGGGTATTAGCCTCTTGTGTAAGAAAGATTATCGCCTAACCTATACTTTAGACTGAAATACGATTGTAGCAACACTGTGACTAAGGCGCAACACATGTCATCACAAGCTGGGATGAGAAAGAAGTCGGCATTATAAGTCATCCGGTACGATTTTTCTGTAGGTATCTCTTTATTTATCGATCTTTACTTTTGCAAGCCTCGCTCTCATGCTTTTAGCCGTTATTGCTTGCCCTGCGCGTATATCTTCCTTCATTCTATAGTAGGTATTCCAGCTTAGAAAGTACGAATTGCTAATGACAAGTATGTTTCTTATGAGATGCTTCCATTTGATCTAAGATCTTCAATTTTATAGGTATAAAAAAAATCATCTCTGGTAGCTAGACGACATAACATACTTAAGTTACTAACACGTCTGCTCTGTCTTTCTAGTTTAAATAAAAAGAAGTATTTTCAAGGTACGTTCTTCCTAAATGTTAAATAATTTATAAAACATTGGACAGACTTTTTGATTCATAATAATTGTAAAATTTAGTATAGGTAACACAACACTTACTTCGAAAATTTAAGATAAGGCACTTTTAAATGACAAGAAGATTATAATAAGTATAGATTTAGACACATAGTTGCTTAATCACAAATTTTACACAAAATACAATTTGAACGTATCCAAGAACAATTCTGATCTAAGTGGTTGTATACAAGTAGGTTACGATTGTCGGGAGCGTTATGTTACAGGTTAATCTGGACGTGTCGGCACAAGTAGTCTACAACCACCACGTCAATCTGTATCACCGACACGGTGAATTTTCATTTAATTATAAACAGGAATTTTGTACAATAGGCAGGTCTCGATTTCCATTAGTTTTCAGTCGAAATGTGGTAACAGATACCTACTGCTCCTACTTACTACCATAAACAAGGCTGTAGACTATTCTGACGGGTATATTGTAAATGTAAATACCGAATTGTTACATGTTATACAATGAGTAAATCTCGATCGTCAGGTGCATCGCGACGCAGATTGACTCGGATATGACGACACAGGTAGCCCACTGCCTCCATAACTGGTGCCACCGTCGCCGCCATGCACGTCTGAATTACTGTTCTGATGGATGCACAATAAATCTTCAGACACCGCAAGCAAGGAGTGGTGTACCATATTTGCTAAAAAGTTAAAAAATGTAGGTTAATGACTGACTTAAAATGCTAGGATGGTCACGCACAATTAACCTTCTGTTTGACTCCAAAAGGCGGTCATTTCTTACCATCAGTTTTAAAACAAAAGGTTCAAAGGTCAGGACATATACCTACAGTAGAGGGTTGAGAATTGAGTTTAAATGTCATACATGCGACCTAAGCTTTTAAACTGTATATATAAAAAGCATTACCTATTGTCAACGACTACACCGACTAGATTTACAGCCAGATGCTGTTGCAATTGTTAAGCACAGTATATTTTACATACATATCTTCACGCCAAGACCCTTACGACATAGGCGGAGAGTAAAGAGTACCAAATCTCACGATCTTTGCAGACCTTTCTGGCTTTCTCCGCATTCATTACACTTCTCATACAAATGCGACGGTTTCGGAGACTCTTGGTCTCTTGACACCACCCTCGTATAACAGCCCAGCGATTTGATCGTGGAATGCCAACCTAGGTTTCTCCAGGTACTTACAGCCATCCTCATTCGCGTTGTTTATCTACTTTATCAATCTTTCATCGACCATTCTTTCAACATGAACCTACCATGTGGAGCATGCCCGTTCTCATTTCAACACCAATACTTTATTTCAATTTCACTCTTTCTTGGATCTTAGTTACAAATGCGTTCATTGAGCGTTACACCACAGATTTTTCGTAGAGATCTCTTTTCGATCTCATTTATCCTACTCTCATGCTTTTTCTGACAATCCCAAGTCCCGCTTCCATACAACAACGTTGGGATTGACACAGAATTATTCAAAGAGAGTCTACCATTTTGACTCAAATCGCTTTGAAATAGCTTACCCAACGCTCCATTCACACTGTGCCGTGCACACGCTCTCCTTTCCACATCCGCGGTGTACTTATCATCCCTGCTAAATGCAAAACCAAGGTATGCAATTTTCATTCACTTATTCCAGCACTACATCGTCAACTACAATGCTTACTCTTCTTTTACGTTATATTTTAAGCTATCATGTATAAGTATTTACCTCAAAGGCAAGACATGCGAATCCGCAGCCGAGGAGTAGTGCACACGGCGGTGCTACCAGCACAGACAATAGGGTGTAACACCAGTTACGAGCTTGGTTGAAGCATATATTGCTTAGCCGCCACGCACATTCCGGACTCCTGGCACCTTCAGGCTCGCCTATTATTTCATCCCAAACGATCTGTGTACAAATGTATTTTCACATCTTATACTCATCTACCAGTCTGTTCTCCTGATTGGGCAACGTCAGTGTCAGACACCTGTTGCGCTGTTGCTGGTTGCGCATTTGCAACTTGTTGAACATTTTCAGCTACGGTCATATTCTTTGTACTCTCTACCCAATCTACTCAATTTTCAAATGCAGAAAATTTATTCTTCAGAATGCTTGATCTATTAACATGCTTTCTATATTAAGTAGACCGTTTACTAGCTTTCTGACAGTAGGTAAGCACTGCCACTAATATTTATTTCATGTAAGCTAAAACCTCACGACCTCTTACATAAAGTAGGTAATACGATACAAGTGAAACTTTGACCTAGCCTTCAATTAGGTCATTTCTCTTGGCAACACCTCATAAAGGTGAGCGTGGTTTGGTCACGCGAAGATATAACTAACTTTTTCTTTCGACTTGTGGTTATATTCCTACAATGAAACGTTAGACGTTATGTTTAAATTATTATTTTTTGCTCACTACATACTCCTAGACAGGTACATACTAGAACTTACGTCTAGTCATCGCCCCTATTTTATTTGTACCAGCACTACATCTAAGGGTAGTAAAGGGACCGATATCTTTCGGTCTTGTGTGAAGTGTGTTACTAGGTGATAGAGTTTCGCAGCGACTCACCCGGATTGGTACCACCGCCTTACCTATTCCTGCCGCCATAACGTCATGACGTCATGTCGGAAGGTAAGGTAGCTAGTAAACTTATTTTTGCTCGAGGCCTAACATCCCGGCCTCAGGCTGGCAACGCACCATTACCACCTTTGGTGTCTCTAGTCGGCGGGAATTTCCTACCAACAGGAAATACGTCTGCTTGTTTGCCTTCCGATATCATAAAAAAAGGTACACTACAATTTCCAAACATTTTGCTGAGGAAAAAAAATATATATCGTATTTTTTTTCTGGTGATTTTACAATATTGGTGTATAATTATGGTAGACATGTGTAAAAAAAGTTTGCAAATGTGTGCCTATGTTTAAGTCTTACAAAATGAGGGAAATAAACCTCTATGTAGATTTATGATAGGTACTACAAACTAAATTTAAATATTTAAATACCTACTTACCGAAAGTATATGGTAGGGACCTGTCATAAACCTATTTAGACGTAAGTAATTTTTAAGATTTAAAAATATTTGGAATGAAAAAGGTATTGTAGGCGTTAAAAACATTACAATTTGTAGTTAATTGTCCGGCGCCGACGAGGTGGCACGTTATTCATAGATTAATACAAACAATATATTATGTTGTATTGTTGATATCAAGTTGATTGCTTTCAGCAGACATTGTTGCTAACTGACGACTGACGAGTGAAAGGAACGTTGAAAAGCATTTTCCAATTTACATTCAAGAAAACTTGACAAATGGCGAAAAGCCTTGAAGAGACAAAAGCGAAGTAGAATTGAAATTGATTGTCTGCTAGATGGGTCTTTTTAATATTAAGTAAAACGTTTACATAACTACAACTAGGTACCTACTCGTCTACAAAATCGTAAAAAAAATATGTTTATATGTTCAATAGATTATGCTTTAAAATTCTTATGGAAATATTTTATGTCTATTTACCCTTTACAAAGTGCTGTACCATAGTAGGTACAAATTTATGATTCAGAACTATTTGAAATATTTCTGTTTGCTTATTCAAATATTTTTCATAGGTAATGTCACTATAAATGACAAAATTAAGTAATTTTGTGGTATTTGCAAATGTGCTAACTGTAACTTATGTCTCAAACTGCTGACTTGTCTAAATCTAATTAACGTTACTTCTTACAAGTTTTAACTGAGCTCTCCAGCAGACATTCCTTTAAGATTTTTGACTCTTTTATTATCCATTTTACTCCTTAAGTCACGCTTTTTACCATTTTTAAAGTGTCTGCCGCCACAATGTCAGCGCTTGCCGTTGACGTGTTCCGGTTCGGAGGATAAGGTAGCCGGTAAACTTACTTTAGCTCGAGGACTAACATCAAGGCCTAAAGACGGCAACGGACCATTATCACCTTAGGTGTCTCAGGTCTCTAGTCGCCGTGAATTTCTTACTATCAGGAAATCCTTCTGCTTGTTTGCCTTTCAATACCATAAAAAAGACTAGACTTGTCTATAAATTACTCGTTTGTATAGGTTAGACGAACCAAAAATTAAGTTCAAGTGCTATGTGCGGGGAGCGCCCCGTGTCATGCCCTGCAGCAGACCCACCCTGACCGGTGAAGTCCCGTGAAGTTGTAAAAATCTTGCGGTTAGCAACATATTAAACCAGTACAACGTTCGTACCGACTGTAGGTACCTGTGCTATAATATGAAGTCATTCCCATTTAAAGTGGCTCAGCTGGGGAACAAAGGTAATAGATTGTTAGGGTGTTTGTTGCAGATTTCTATTGTGTCCATAGGTCACGGTTATCTCTTACCAATAGGAGAGACGACCTTATCCGCTGACCTCTAATCAAAGAAATAATTATATTTTTTATATCAACAAAAGCATTGGTACAGCGTTTTCCCCAAAAATTAATATTTTTTAACAGTTTCTAGCATTTCAGGAAGTAGCCAAACATTTTGATGATCATCAGTGTGCCAGTGCATCAGTGAAATCGGCAAAGGTACTTTTAATATCAATAAAATCTGAAGTATTAGAGCTATTCGATTGAGACTTTGAATGTTTAATTAGTTATTATTAACATAATATTCTGAGAATATGAACAGATTCGAACCAGAAACCAAAAAATATCTGGTACTTCGGAAACCATTTCTATGAGGGTTAAAAAAAACGACGAAACACTTCGAAAAAAGATAGGTAGTGCCCTTGCGCTTTGCTTAACTTGTCTTGGCGGGGACACGGGAGTCACCGATTTTTATGCTTATATCACTGACTCTTTAAACATAATATAACTTTTTGTAATCAATTTTCGTTTTTATTAAAATATTTAATAAAAACGAAAGCCTCTGTGGTCTAGCGGTCCGGGTGTTGGACTTGACTGCATGAGGTCCCGGGTTCGAATCCCGGGTCGGCCAACAAAAAGAAAATTGGATTTTTCCAATTTTCTAATAAAAAAAATGTTGGCGGGATTGGAAATGTGCCCGGTTGGCGATAGGCTTGCCACTTATCACATTGTGGGACTTTGTGTCTTCGCCTAGTCATGGATGCCTTGGTTGTACCACTGCCTGCCTCTTCGGGGATATGGGCGTGAAGATACTTATTAAAATATTTAAACCCACTAAATTTACAAGTAAATATGGCATTACTGTTTATCGATATTTTACATTAACTATACCCATTTTCTTAAATTGATAAGACAAGTACCCGTTAGAGGTAGATACAGTATTTTAAAAAAGAAAAGAAAAGAAAAAATATTTATTTGCGGAATATGAGTGTTACAAAGATGTTACAAAATTATTTAAGCGTTCCTACATATTCTACCAACTTGTGGTATGCAAATATTTTAATATGTTTTTAATTATTTATTCACGATTTACTATTTACACGCTGTTTTTTGGTTGTTTCGAGATTACATGATTATTTATTAATACACACAATTTTTAGAATGTAAATTAATTTATCCCTATCTACCGTAAACTACCAAGATAAGTTAAGATTAAAATGATTGACGTGTGCCAGGGTGGCTCCGCTGCAGAGTATGACACGCACCCTACAAATAAGAAATTATTCAAAGCACGCACCTCTTAATTCTTTTTAATTGTATTAGTATAAAAAAATCGTACCTAGTTCTAACAGCTTGGTAGTAAAATGGCTACAATGTAATTATATCTACCGTGCTGAAAATGAAAAGTTAGAATAAAAGTTTTTAATCGAGTGCCTAAAGCGATAACAGAACTCTCTTATCGCTAAAAGACATTAATATGTTAAAAAATGGTTGCAAGAAAAAACTGTTACATTCTCATTGAATTTTTTGACAGCAATTAGAATTAAATAGATTTTATAATAGGTATAATATTTATAACTTTTTATATAATAATAATTAATTAATAACAACATAATTACATTCAAAATTACAATGATACGGAAAATGAATCTTTTGCTGAATACTTTTACAAAGACGCCATATAATGTGGATGATAGGTAATTATATTGTATTGTGATTTTGCTTTTCCAGGTGTGACCTTATAATTATTGTTAATTTTATTTGAATTTGTGTGTTTGTAATATTAAATAATCTAGTATTTATTGTACCTACCTTATAAGAGTTTGCATGCAAATATTACCGAAATAAGCTCTAAATGTATTATCAATAACACCCTGTAAAACTATTTCACGCAAACAATAAATGAATTGAATAATTTGAATTGAAAAGTATACATTCCGTTATGAAGTTATTGACAATAGTGTCGTCCAACTTAACTTAAACCTTGTTGATTAATCATGATGTCTTTAAAGAATACATGTTGTTTTATAAACACAATTATATAGTTTATCCTATATATCGTAGCACTCGTGTTATATAAAAAGTGTGGAAAATGTCTTCATTTGAATAAAAAAGAAAATGTATTTCTACCACAAGCAATCATAATGTTAGGGAATTTTATGAATACTCTAGATACTAACTAAAGTACCCACATAATCACCACACCTACATTTAGACAACCTTTGAAAATAGGTCAAAAATGAAATGCCAAATCTTTTTACCCCTGCTGCGCCTTCCTTTACAGCACGCCGCTTCCTGTGATCGCTTCTTGTTGCTCTTTATATACATAAATACTTATAAGTATAGTACCTACGTCCCAACTGCTAATATCGCGTAAACATATTGTACCGATTGTGTACCTAAAATAAATGTAAAATGAAAATTCTAACCAAATGGCGAAATCGTAATAAAGATTCTATCTTATATATATCTATATATGATATAGATCTAGCTGTATCGATTTTGATTCAATATTAGATTTATAATATTTGTGAAAATGTAAACAGGTTCCCTGTTTAGTCAGGTTTAGGGAGTAACCTAGTGCAATATTTATCACTAAATGTTAGTCAGGTTTAGCGAGTAACCTAATGCAATATTTATCAGAACATCTCGAACATGCATGTTTTTTAATGTAAACATACCATATACATTTCTTTAAATTTTAAAGAAAGAAAAAACTTCGCCCCAGACAGGATTCGAACCTGTAAAATTTATAGAAATGTATCGCAAGCACAGGGCAAGTGCTAAAATAAAAATACGTTGCGAGAAACGAAAGTTATGGCCATTCTAAAATGTGAATTTCATCTGTAATGATGAATTCATTTGGTGGGTACTCAGAATTGTGTATCCTTTAAGCGTTTCTGGAAATTCTATCCCTAAAGGGGTTGAAGAGGGATTTAAAAAAATGTATCAAAGTCCTTATTGCCGGATTATTGATTAAAAATAAATAAATACGTTTAAAAAAAGGAATAAATTAATCATACAGTTTTTAATTCAACTCCAGTTAAGTAAATATGTTAACTGCTACGCGAGCAAGGCCGCAGGTAACAGCTAGTTAAGGTAAAAAATTCCTTGAACAAAGCCATGGCACCTTGGCGGAAGCAATTTGCATTATGTCGTCCTACCTATGTATTGACGTATGGACGGTCGTACGTTACCTGCCGGTGGCAAAGTGTAGGGTTAAACTAAATAATAGTTACTGCATAAGTTTGCATAAGGTACCTACTAAGTTACTTCTTCTCAGTTTCGGTCTGAGTCCTCTGTGGGATAGATCATCTACCAATGCACTAGGCAGCTAGTAAAAAGCGAGCATAAGTTAAATAGGTCACTGTCAACAAGTTGATTGGTGGTAGAGTGATATGAAGACATTTGACTGCCTCAATGGTCGAGTGGCTAGCGTACACGCCTAACTACATCGACCAACGGCGAGGCTCGGGTTCGATTCCCGACGGGGGCAGCATTCGTGTGATGAACATTTGTTTTTTCTTGTCTGGGTGTTTATTAAATTTCTTCTGGTATCTATTTAAGTATTTGTATGTATTAGAATCATTGACTAACACCCATAATACAAGCATATAATTTGTTTCCTTTGGGGTTAGATTAAATTTATTGACTTGTCCAGGGTTTTTTTTACATAGTAGGGATTAACCACTTAATCAATTCCTGCCGCCGTAGTGACAGTGCCGTTCAGAGGGTAGAGGAGCCGCTAGACTTGGGGATAACATCCTAGGCACATGAAGGACAGTGACGCATCTATAATATTTGAATAGAATAAAAAAATAAAGAACTTTTAAATAAGATAATTTATGTTTAGCAAAAAACCGACTCCAACAGCTATTTCACATATATACGTAGCGATTTGATACTGCACAACATTTATGTTGACATCATTGACATTGAACTCTTCAATGATGAATGTAAATGAAAACTATGCATTACTTAGTATCTATAACTCAAAACCCACTAGGCGGATCATGATAAAATTTATATGGGGCCACCTCAGATTCATGGCCTACCTATCCATAAATGGAAAATTTAAATCGGTTTTTTATTAGTCGAGTAATTGCGTAACAAACACACAAAAAATAAAAGAAA
Organism: Calephelis virginiensis; assembly: GCA_002245475.1. NCBI lineage: Eukaryota > Metazoa > Arthropoda > Insecta > Lepidoptera > Riodinidae > Calephelis > Calephelis virginiensis. The sequence goes on from NJDC01001449.1 coordinate 432,291, forward strand.
CATACAGACGAATGTATAGCCTTCTCTTTTTTTATTCGACTCAAAAACACCAAGGTAAGGGCATCAATAACCTACGTGGTGTTTCAGTTCTCTTTGGCCTGTGTGCAACGGTGATCACTTAAGATCAGATTGCATAACAGTCCTTTTTTCTTATGGCTTTAATGTTGCTAAACTCGCGGTTTTTGCAACTTCACTGGAATTTGACATTAAAGTCCGTTTGTCTACTCTTCTACACTTTCTATAAAAGGCCTAAAGTTCACTGTACAAACCTGTACATGTTGATTAAGGTTCTTAGGGTCTCTGTCCTCCAGGGTCTCCTGCAGAGCGCTGTCCGGCTTCGCCATCCTTTCAGGTGGGGTTACCTTTATGCGCACACGATGGTCAGACCCCAGTGCCACTACCGGCTCCGCTACTTCCGGCAACAGTTTGGATGTTTTCGTTCACCGGAAATTATAGGGATGTCTTCAAACAACTTTCAGTATCGCGATTTATTGGAGAAAAAATGTAACCTTAATCTAAAGTTTTCTTTGCTTGTTAAGCAATTAGGTGCTTTTTTAAATATTTTATTGAAAGTCATCAATATTAGAAAATTGTAATTATTAATTTAGTGCAATTGTATCCTAAACAAGTACTTAGGTACTTGTTTGAATTAAATAAATGGCAAGTACTTAGTTTTATTTAACTGTTTACCAAAACAAAATAAAAGCAACTGGCAGGTCCTGGTTATTCGAAAATAATCACTTGATAATTACAATAGCCTGTTAAAAAGATAAACAACAGATTTTATAGTTTTTTATCATTGTTTTTATTTAGATTACAAACAGCAATTTGCCGACCTCACTATTCAAATCTGTTTATGTCTTTTTTAATAAATGAAACAAACTTTGTTTTGAATTATATTCTGCAACTTAGAGCGTAACAAGTTCTCGCTAAGTTCACAAAGCACTGACATGTTCACTGAAGTAAAAACCCTTTCAGTAGCTATCATCACCTTTGCGCATGTCTCGAGCGTGAACTGCTAGTAAAACTTTCAGACTAAAAAAATTTAAGTAACATAACATGTTATTAATAATTACCACGCGAAAGTTTGTAAGGACGCCAGAAGTAGGTATACTAGAAGTTATTATTCTAAGGTCTAAATCGTAATTGCAATAAAAAAAATCTTCTCTATAACGTCAGTACTCAACATTGTCGTTTTTGACGTATTTGTTGTATATACATACGTACAACAAAATCTAAATACCTAAGGATTTCTTTATGATTCAATTAATAAAAAAGTGTGATTAAAATGTTTATTACATTTAATACATCGATTCTTATTTACAGGCACCGTTGTTTATTTACAATTTTCAGAAACATATTGGGATACATGTTACCAACAGATATATCTATGTTGCTTAATATATCGTAGTAAAGACATTATTAAAAATGTAATGAGTTTACTTACAAATTTCGTCAGACTATCTAATAAAAAATTAGTGTCGATGACCAATAGGACAGATCGTAGGCTATTTAAACTTTGCAATTTTATTTATACAATATGTCAAATCATATACTGATCCTAATCATAAATCAGTCAAGATAAACAAAATTGATAAGTATATGACTATAAAAAAATTGTCGCAATTATGCAAAAAAATTAAAAGTAATGGCAATGCAATGTGCCTAAAATACAAAATGGCGAAACATTTCATAAGCGATTTTTCCCGCTTATTTTTTTAATTACTTTTTGTTACCTAATATTCTATTCTAATTATATTGTAAACATTTTTAAACTTATCTAAAACTAAAATCTCCAAGTGGTAAATAAAGAACCTGAATATTAACAACTAACGACATAATAATAAGGTACAGAGTAAGAGCTTCCAGCACTATTGCACGTGATGCACTGACACATTTACGTATTTGACAATTATTTACATACTGTATGTTAGATGAGGAGCAATTAATTATTTGAGTAAATTTGTTTATTTAATTGGTGATTAACCGACACTGCTTTGGCTTTTCTGTTTCCCATGTAATCACAATTATTTTAAATGTTACAAGTGTAATGCGTGGTTTATTAAATTAAAAATGTATAATGGCATGTCATGCGACCGTTGTACGATATCACGAAGTATGGTAAACAGCGGCTGCCATCGATCATTCGGGTCATTAGAGGCAGTTCGCGTGGTCAACGTGTTAACCCACTTTCGGCACACCCTACAGGCCACGCAGTACACCAGTGTACGGTGGCCATAAACGACCACTACGCTAGGACTTGTTAATTTTTCTAGTTATAGTTGGTTCTATGTTCTGATTCCATGTTTGACATGAAGTTGTGAAGAACTTAATGATGGCAAGACATAAATAGTTATTTAGGTATCAGGATGGTAAGTGGTAACCCTTAGGAAACATTTATGTGATAAATATTACAGTACTCACTGTAAAAATGATGAAGTGAAGAAAAATTACGATACAATAACATATTCTCATACAATTTGTTTTCAATGTGTCCTAGATGTTGACTATGAGTAGCTACCCCATTTTTGTGATATTTGTTTTTACAGTCGTGTATATACATATGTTGTACCGTCTATTAAATTTGACTACACCGCGTCGGTCGATAGCCATCAAAATGTCATATATCAAATGAGAGATTATAAATACGACATGTCACATGTCAATAGGAAGCATAAACATATATAAAATAACTACTCCTATAACATACAGTTTAAAATTTGGTGAATATATATTTAATTAACTTAGCACCATAATTACAAGTTCATATTGTGTATTAAACCTCTATTATTTCAAAAGTTAGCTTATATGGAAGACTATAAATATTGCGTTAGTTCTACAACTTAATTTCTAAGGTTTATGGACTTAGAATTTACTTACAATAAGTTTATACAATTTAATGCGCTTTACTAACGAAATTTACGAAAATTAAATAATTTGATTACAAAGTAGATTTTTTAAGGCACTGATGCTACAATGTCTAAGATATAATTTAGTTATGATCAACATCTTGTAGTCTTCGACTGAAAGTAATATTGTGGTTTGCGTTTTCTGAACCTGATTAAAAAAACTAGAGACAAAATGCCAAACTTTTTTGCCGTTTGACCACATGGCAAAATTAAAAAAAAGTGAAAGTATAGATTTATTTACATGACGCCAAAAATTAGACAATACAAATTATCCAAAATATAATTTTATATTTTTATATGTTTACAGTTGAACAATTTTTACGCAAAACAGGTTAACTAAAAGTTAAAACTACTAACAATGCCGAATGAAACTGAAAAAATGTGACAAATGGAAGGTCCGGTACACGTTAGTGTAGTTTTAATTAGGTAGTCAAATTCATGATTTTAAATTTATATGACCATCAATGCCAAATTTATTAAAACATCAACTTTTTCGTGTTCACGTGATCTTAATTACTAAGTACCTATCTACCATTCGCTGAGAAAAAAACACTGTTTTTTTTTAAATTTAAAACCTTAAATTATATAATGATAACGATAAAGTTACGTGTACGGACCTCCACTTTTGATTTGTCGTATTTTTCCGATTCCACAAAGCTTACATAAAAAATGCATACCTACATATATTGCGTTCTCATTTGCAAAAGTTGTTGCTGAAAAGTTGATGTTGGCTACTTTTTTACTTAAAAGGTTACACTTAAATAATTAACACCATTTGCAGGGATACATATAACTAACGAAATCTACATCTTACGTATTATTATTATCATCGTCATAATCTGTGATCACCGAATCGCAACCGTGGTCCTCGAAGGTCCTGATGGCCGTAAATTTGGCACTATAGCTGGTTCTTCGGCTTCTTCTTTTGTTGGTTCACTGTGAAAAAGTATTTGTTAAACAAAAACATTTAATCAGAAATTAGTAGATTTCATTTTAGTTAGGCGTGCTATAAAAGGATAGGAACTCGGAGCTAATACATGAGATTTACATCGTAAGACTCCTTAATGACAATTAAGATTTTGAGTTCTTAATATTCTACCAATATAGGTATATCGTACAGTTCTTGAACTCGTTTAAAATAAGAAATTTTAAAAATGCTTTTAATTTATATTATATCAGTTTGAAGAGGTAAAATAATGTTTTTTAAAATGCCAAGGGAAACACATAATTTGTTTGACATACTAGCTGACCCGGCAGACGTTGTTCTGCTATATTTTTAATGTGATTTTAGAAAACAAAAATTTGGAGTGAGTCAACCTTGTCACTTAAGTGTATGAAAAATAGATGTTGGCCGATTCTTAGTCCTACTCAATATGCTTACAAAATTTCATGAGAATCGGTCAAGCCGTTTCAGAGGACTACAGGAACATTGTGACACGAGAATTTTATATATAAAAAAATATCGATGTACAGTTTGGTACTAGGTTGCTAGTAACTATGTAGCAAGAGATTAGCATGTTTATCTCACACAGACATATAATATTTTATTAACATGCCCTTAAGATAATCATGGTTTCCTTATTTTGATACAAAGTTATTAGTTAACTTACAATCTATACATATTTTTAGGGGGAAGAGGCAAATGAGCAAGCAGTTTGCTTTATGGAAATATTATCAACTTACTCAAGAATTCTAAACTAATTTTGTAATATTATTCGTGTTGAACATTTTTAGGAAGCTTTATATCATAAAAGCCTACTTCTGCGCTTCGCCCGTTCTTTCATGTTTTGTAACTTAACAAAGTGCCTACTTTTTCATAGATTAGTAAATGTGGTAGACTATAGGCGGTTCCATGAGATTTATCTGTATTTTTTCCTGAAAGAAAAATAAATTAATAACTATTTTTTAACATAAAATCTCCTTGAAATAACTCTAATAATATATTTGATAATAAATAATAATAATTTATTCTAATCACGTTTAACATTTTTTTGTTAGTTATACCTATTGGTCTGGATCCCTTAAAAATATAATATATATTAAGCCAGAATGTAAATCCTCAGCATCAAATCCTCGCTTCGTAATTTGGTAAGTGTTTAAACTTGAACTGTTGAACTTTTTCTGTTTGTTTTTAAAGCATAGTATGTTTATTTTTGTATATCCGACACAGTCAGAATTGTAAACATATGTTGATAAATAAGGAACGATTGCCACTAGAACTTAATTTTTATATAATTCTAATATTATAATGACAACACAAATAAATATTAATTTATGAGCATTGTACTATTTATCTTCAATTTCTTTCAAAATGTATAGAGTTAAAGTTAGCAAGTTTTGTAGTTCTGACAAAAAATCCATTAAATATAACTATTTGGAATACCGATATATTTAATATGTTAAGATTATTAAAAATTATACGAAGAATTTGTCGAAATATATTTTAATTTCTAAAAATCTGTTTAAAATTATGCTAGTCCTTAAAATATCTTCAAACGAAAATTCAGTAAAAAGATTTGATTAATTATTAACCCTCTACGTAATAGAAACCCTGACAAGTTTATGTTACGTTATGTTACTTATAAATAGTGGTTATTAATATAATCTGTACTAATTCTGTAATGCATTCATGCAATTAGTCTAATAGCATATGCCAAGCTACTCATAAATAACTCATTTTAACATTCATACCCCGACACACCGGTGGCGATGATTACTTATTGATAACGTCAAAATATATCATAACATGTTTAAGGTGTAACTACACCACACAAACTGTAACGAGCAGGTTCAAGGGCTACAGAATTCGGAAAGCCGCCATCTTACTACCTCTTAATTTAAATATTTTAATAGATAGATAAAAGTGTAAAGAGAGGCTTTATAATAGTGGGAAGGAGTAACAAAAATATAGTGAGAGGGAGGGATTGCTAGGTAATGTTTGTGCAGTATAAATAATAATAATAATATTTTGCGTCTAACAATATGGCTGAGACCAAACAAGCGTATTTTTGAACTTGCTGTTGAGCCTCCAAGTCATTCTTTTTCAAATTATTGATCTGGTTAATCCTAATAATTTCGAAGGTATTAAAATATGAAACCAGTTTTAACACTGTAAACTTAGATTTATCGTTATGTGTTTATTATAGTATTTACACCTAGGTAATAAGTAGCTAGGTATACAGAATATACAGAACAGATTTATTTTTTTATTTAATATACCTTAACATTTTCTACTTTTTTAAAATACAGATGAAATGCATTGACTCTTATTTTCAGGTATAGAAATTACTAGATGGTTATTTTGGGTACTTTTATTTCTATAAATACGAATGTTTTTAATTTTTTTAATAACACAAATAACATCATTTTGTTATTTTGCTTTAGTTTTATGATGTTTTTGTGACTTAGGTAGTGTAACTTATAAAAATGTAGATAAATATTGTAGTCGTTCAACACAGGAAACTACGCTCCTTTGCTCTCAAGCCCCAGCATTATTCTAAATCTTACAAAGCATCTCAAGCACTCACCTTATATCTCGCTAGGCGTTAGTTTTATATACACATCCGATCACCACCTTGGGAACAAAATTTATTGTTAGGTTTAACTAGATATAAAGCTCACCATCGACTTCAGAAGCAAGTCTACTCCTACTGATTACTGGATAAGGACAGTCAAAATGACAACTTTGTTTCAGAATATTATGGTAAAGTATTTTGAACAGATTTAATCAAAACTGAAATATCACAAAATTAAGTCAGAAGACTACGAACCATGAACCGACCAACATTACAAAATATCCAGGCATCGGACGAAAACCAACATCTAAAAATCAGTTAATTATTACTAAAATTCACTACACATAAATGTGTATGAAATCTACCTACTGACACTAATAATTTTCTTCTAGTTTTTTTTGCCTTCCTTGGTATGTACCCACTTATATAAGCAAATTGTGGATTAAAACTGAGATTTAGCACAGTTTTTTCAGGTTGGTAGGTTCATTAAAATCGTATTAAATAGTTAAATTAGTTGTTAGGTCGTCACTGGTCACGTTCGTTTAAGCACTTAACATTCGGCCCGTATTCGTGCATGTTCAGAAAACATACTTTAATCAACACGAAACACCTTTAGTACGCATTACCTATTTTGTGCTTTACCTAGTTCTGATAATTGAACCAAGTCATGCATTTTATTTCTTATTATGTCATGCAGTAAAACTTATTTGTATTTTTTTAATGAAAGCACGTTTTTAACCCAAATAATTACGAATTTAAAGTATCTGCTTATAAAAATGTTTAGGAAGATACTCTTGTATGAATTTTGTTGATTATGTTGTTCGAAAGTCATTCGATTTCCGACGAAGGCGACATTCAGCAAATCTTTAGCTTAGACTACTTACGATAACGAGGATCTTAACTAAATTTTAGACCTGTTTCATGGGACCTGTTTAGTAAACGTTCGTACAGATGCAGTGGAAAATACTGGATGGGTTTACCTAAAAATGCAACGTTTGCGAACTTTTTAAAAAAAATAGTAACTTTAAATACCTAGCTGTGGAATTGTTAAAAAATGTTGAAGCTAAACATAAGCCATGTGTTTTCAAACACCAAAACGCTCGACCATTTATTTGTCTGTACCCGACTTTGCTCTAAGCTGGTACACATCAAAAGTGTAGTCGTTGTACGTAACATCATGAAGATTAAGATAAAATTACTAGATACCTCTCATGCGCTGTTCTGATTGGTAATTTGTCACAGTCTGACATAATCTAAGTTATCGATGGGTTCTGAAACCATCTAATTGAGTATTGGTAGAAAAATATCAACAAACGAATATAATCATAAACTGTGATGCGATACATTCTGCGGGAAGAATAAAGATGCATATTGTTTTACGAAATACATAATTTAACTATACCTACTCATATTATTTTGAAGATCAAACTTAAAACTTTGTGATATCAGCTTGAGCCATACTGGGAACAGCAGATCTCATTTCTGTAGGTCACCTTCAGGGTAGATAATGTTGTATTACCTGATTCGTATGGGCGTCCTGTGGGAGAGGTCGGAGCCGGAGGTGGAGGAGGCGGGGGAGGCGGGCAGCAGGCGCGGGGCGCGCGGCGTGCGGGGGGACGCACGCCCGCCCGGGGACCGGCCCCGCGCCCACTCCAGCCTGTAGTTGTCCGACACTGGGCTACCGCTGAACGCCGACGTTTCCACTGGAGATAACATGACAGGTACCATTCAGTTCCTTACTACATTTTTCTGAATCGTGATTTTGGTGAACATTGCAGATAATTACGTCAGTGGCCGGATATAAAAGGTAATTATTTCATCGCCCCACAGTGGATTTAGTTTTTGACACGGTCATCTTCCATTCATCAAGTTTACTTAATTTGCATCAACTTTTTAAAATCGGGCTCAAATTATTCAAAACAAGTCTTAACATGTAAAATTATTCATGTCAGGACAAAGGAGCAGTATTCTTGCTTTAGCTCATTTAGTGACATTTGGTGGCATCGAAAAAACACAAAATACAGTAAGTATGGCTTCATTAATGAGTAGGTAGGTGAGTTACATAAAATTCCATCAAAATTGACTAATTTTACGTAGGTACATGAAATTCAAAAAATATGAAAAAAACTGATACAAAAATATTATTTTCTAGCGGCCAATCTTCCTGGATTTAGTTTACCACACAAGCTTCTAGTTCAGTTCATCAAAATGATTCACTATTCACTAAATTGGCCAAAAATGTTATATTAACTGTATCAAGTTACATGGTTGATTGACATGCATCTTGATATCGATTCGTGCTGGACCCGGTATTCTTCATGCGGCAGCTTTATGTCGTATTTAATGTTTGTAAGTAGTTTGATAAGTGTTAGTAGAGGGTAGACGGAAAAAGGGCTCCTACCGGAGGGTAACGGTATGTACGGCAGTCTGAATATAGCTTGCGTAAACGTGACACGAAGTATTATTTAATTACCGAAATAACAATAAGTTACATTTAGACTTAATCGAATGTGTACCGTTGTAGTGGTGGTGTGCGGACATAGGCATGCGTGCGCAGGCGGGCGGGTGCGCGTGCGCGGCGGCTGTGCCCACCCAGTCGCGGTACACGCGGGCGCCGCCCCCGCCGCCCGTGCGCCACTCCGACAGCTCCACGCACCGGATCTGAACAAATATCATCATCATACTTTATAAAGCTACATTTTAAATTGTCAGTGCAAGCATTCCACTTGGAACCACGGTTCGGCTCCACATGTGGATGCTTGCACCCGCAGATACATTTTTCTCCTTTCAAATCTACAAAAGAGGAGATTAAAAAAATCAAGTTTTATATTCCACTTGTATGAATAATCAAGGGGATCAATAATAATCTAAAACCTACAATCCGCTATGAACTTATTTTTTCTCTGAAATAAAATTCTAAAAACTCCTTGCTGAAAAACTTATTTTAAATATCTATATACTAGCTGACCCAAGATACTGTCCTGTCATAACTAAGAACATTGAAATTTTTAAATATCTTAACGATCCGCATTTTTTAATCGTTTAGAATTTATAGAAATGTCATCGCATCAACCAAGTAAAAAGCAAACCGAAATGGATTTGTTATTTTTCTATATTCTCTTTTTTTTGCGGAACATCGTCAAATTACTTACCGGCGTTGTACTTTTGCTTCTGCCGCTGACTTCGGAAGAGGCGTTGCTATGGCGCTGTCTCCCGTCACGACTTCTCTCCGGAACCGGCGACTCCCGACACGAACCGTCAGGCTCATCTCTTGCCTTTAACGACAAAATAAGTAAAAAGTAAAATTTATATCTACCAGCATTGCCATTAGGAATGAAACAATTACACCATGCCAATTTTCAACCGGTATATTTTGTAGCTATTCCAGTATTTCAAAATCACCGATGGGATGACTTCTAGATATTTTTAAACAAATGTAACAGAAAATAAACACCGAAGCGATCAGTAACATTATGTCATCTCTGTAATGAACACAAAATAACTTGGACATAAGTTGTATATAAGTTTGGTTCAAGTATCTACTTTGGTAGTTTAGTCTATTAAACAAAATAATATAGTATTTAAACGTTGCCGTCAAATGGCTGTCGCGGTCCTTATATTCTGTACTTGCAAGTAATTATTTGTAATAATATATATAGCCAGCTCTCTTAACAAAAATGCCAGGATAAAGTTAACAAATTTAAAATGGTAAGAATAAGTTAGGCAAACTTACTTTTGCTCGAGGCCTAACATCCCAGCCTCAGGTTGGCGACGCACCATTTTCGCCTGTGGTGTCTCTAGGCGGCATGAATTTCTTACCATCAGGCAATCCGACTACTTGTTTGCCTTACATTATCATAAAAAAATATGTTAAAAATCATATAACGAAATTTATGTCAATGTAGGCATTTATTCAAATACCTAATACGTTTAATCAAAAATGTGATCGCGTTCATTTGTCCTCTTTGGTCCTAGCAATACTATATACACGTAACCATTTACAACCTGTTGTTACTTCTATTATAACATAAAAAATATATCGATTTCTTTGCTCCCGTAAGGTCAGGAATTGTAAACAGCATTTGTATTGTTACCTTGGTGTGGTGTGTCGCAGGCGGCATACTGTTAGCTCCACTGCTGACGAGGCGCAGCTGTTGTCTGATGTTTGCCTTCTCTCTCGCACGCTTTCTCTGGAATTCTTCTTCTACTCTGTAAAACATATCAATAGGTTTATAATTAAAAAGCGTCCCTTTTTATATTATGACCCCCAGATAGACTGACAAGAGTGCACAGCAGTCCACCTCCAGTGGCCTACTTTTTGCAAAAACATTTGCATAGTTCTATGGCGAAATTATTATTACTATGGTTAACAAATATTTCTTTATATATCCTTTTTAATCTTGACTTTCTGTCTGGGTCTAATAATAATTTATTTACAGTTTTGAATTACAACAGTTGCACTGACGATAAAATATTCTATTATTATTTATTTAATTATTGCAATAAAGGTGCAACATAAATTAGTACAAATTAAGATAAACATGAATATACATACCTCCTCATGGCTTCTAGTTCGGTTTTCCTCTGTTGCTCCTTAAGGTCAGCCTCCTTGGACAGCTTCTCAGCCAACCTCCTTCGCTCTAGTTGCCTCACCGTCGACTGGAACGTGAATCTCTTCGGCCGAACTGCTGACCGCTGTAACAATGAAATCAATACTATCAAATAAACTAATTATTAAACACAGATTTTTGTAATACAAGATAAACAACAAACAGGATTTTAATGGTAAAAATTTTGGTTCTCTTTTTTATATAAAATCGGATTCTTTATGATTTGGATCGTCTACAATAGGCTGTAGATAAGGTGGTGAACACCTAATTGGATGTGTTACAAAAGTAGTAAATACCACGACGATTAGTACAGGTACTAGTTTATAAGTAGGTATCTAAATATGATTTTAAAATTTCTTCTTCGTAACATCGATTTTTTTAGGAAGAGTTTGCGGTATAAGCTATACATCAAGTGACCATGTTGTTTAGTTTGCACCGATTACTAAGGTATTGCTCTTTTTTTGTTCGAGGAGATCAGTCGCGTTGTGTAATTGGTCTAGAAAAAGTTTTTAAAAACATTAACTAAAACGTTAAACACAATTAAAGCGAACTTAACAAAAACAAGCTTTTATTTTTAATAGGATGTTGCAAGAATGATATGAATAGGTTAAAATACAATTTGAAAGCTGCCTTTTATTAAATATGTTTATTAATTGACCTTTGAATTAGTTTAGCATTTCCTTATGTTCATTATTGTTATCATACCGTACTAGTAGTAACTAGTAACTTAATAATTACGCTATTCATACAAAGACTCTTGACACAACCCTCGGATAGAATCCGATTGATCTGATCGTGGAATGTCAGCCTCACTCACACAGCTCACCAGCGGAGCGTGCCCTTTCGCATATTTTTAACTCCAAGACTATCTTTCAATCGCACCCGTTTTCGGATTTCAACGTTACGAATCAACAAATGTCTAAATGTTGCTAAACCATTAGGAACTGGTAAAAGAGGCCGACCCAGGAAATGCTGGCTAGATGTCGAGGTCGTGTATGCTATTGAACTCACTGTCAAGAATGCAGAAGACCGACCAAAGTGGAGAAGAAGTAGTAGGAAAGCGGACACTTGGTTTTCTTGCTTAAATATCAACCGAAACTAAAGTAAGATAAGAATGATGCTGACCATTGAACAGGACAATTCAACACTAAGTTGTACTTTCAGGGTTATTAGAAGTACACATATCTATATAATGTAGGTATCTTATTAAAGAGATTAAAAATTAAAATAACTATAAGAGTTTTATGTACAATATTACAGTAGGTACTACTATTTAAATTATGCCCTTCGGCTTTACACCTTTTACTCTTTTCACATTTAATTTGGCTGACCTAATCTAAATTAAAGCGAAATGATTAGTTATGTGTAATAACAACTCTATATTATATAGATATTTTAAAATACATTAGGATTTTCGAAGCTTGACGAATATAGCCGAAGGGCATAATTTAAATAGTACTAGGTACTGTACTTTATTATTATGTACTATTTCACTACTCAATTTTACTCTTAGCTGTTATAAAACAGTACATCTGTCTCTTGCTAATAAACAAATTTCAACAAGGAAATGAACGCTGGGAGTGTACACATCATTATTTCATTCGGTGTAACCTATATAATGTTCTCGCTAGGTCACAGCCACAATAGGATAAATAGCAACTGTGCTTTCTGAAAACTTGAATGCACAATACAGAATGAAAATAATTACGCGGGTTTGAAAGTAAAATCTAATGAGGCAACGTTTCATCAGTGACCGCACATTTAGCTTCACGTATTCAGAGCGTGCGAAGATGTGAAGATGTCATGATAATCATCTATTAGTGAAGAACCACTGGCTTTTGGGGTCTTTAGTCTGGTACTGCGGAAATGGGTAACGTGATCTCCATTTATATAACTATTTCTGTATTTCCACGTTTATTTTTCTTGAAATCATTGCCCACGGTTGCCTCGTTGTCAGAACTGAGAAAAATCTCAGATACTTTAAATCCTCATTGATCTAGCTGATTATTAATAAATTCCATCAAAGGCTAGTGTTGTAAGTAGGTAGTATGTATGTCACAAAATCGCAAATCTATGTCTGTGCGTTAAATTTACATTACAAAAAATCTTTATTGTGACAAAAAAAAATACAACAAATCTTTATTTTGCACCAGATACAAAAAAAATACTACAAATCTTTATTTTGAACCAGATATAAAAAAACTTAAACTCTAAGATAAACAAAGACGGCCTTACCGCCAAGTCAGCGATCACATCCAGGCAAGCTTATGATATGGAAACAAAGATCAGCGAGACACTGTGCAATGGTCTTCTTAATAAATTAAACTATTGAATCATTTTTAATAGGATTTTCATAAATTTGATACAAATAACTATTATCGCCTCTGTGGTCTAGCGGTTCAGTTGTTGGACTTGACTGCATGAGGTCCTGGGTTCGAATCGAAAAAAGAAAATTGGACTTTTCCAATTTTCTAATTAAAAAAATGTTGTTAGGGATAGGATATTATGTGCCCGGTTGGCGATAGGCTTGCCACCTATCACATTGTGGGACTTAGTATCTTCGGCTAGTCATGGGTGCCCTGGTTGTGCCTCTGCCTACTTCTTCGGGGATATGGGCGTGAAGATACTTTCTTTTTTTACTTTCTTTAATACAAATAAAAAAAATCAGGAATGTTTAAAAAAATCACGATAGAGCCGTAATAGTATATGATATCTCTGTAAAAAAGGAGTAACGAGTTTCATAACCCGTAAGCGAAGTTGCACGCATAGACTAATTTTAAATTGTATCGATTGTAGGGGTATACAAGTTGTATTAATTAAACCCTTTTCATTAAAATATATTAATCGTTAATATTAGTAATTTAGTGAACCTGTAGATATATATTTAAACTCGTATTTTCGAATGTTATTAATTTGCAAATTCAACGATCTTTTCTCACACCGAACTTCCTGGTAAGGTCAAGAACTTGGGTACAGTGTCAGACAATCTAAATGCAGTAACGCTAACCACGTAATACAGATTTCGTACGCCATTGTTTGGCATAAAGGGTATAAACATATCACGCCGCTCAATGGTACCTGCAACCGACATGCCTGCGTACATCGTGATCTACGTGATAATTTGGTAATGGAGTACTTACACGAGACCATGAAGACACTCCTTGAACACAAGGTCAAAGACGAAACACATTTTTTAAATCTATTGTAAAATTTTCTTTGTACGTCAGTCAAGTTTATTGTCTAACGGCCGCACTCAGAGATGTCAATTGGTTTGTCATTCGATAAGTTGGGTTGAAAAAAAATTGTGCAATACAGTGTTCAAACTTCTCAATTTAGTTTTTCTAAAAGTTAACTGTGTCACTTGCCCTGTCGCGTCAATTCTCAGTTTACTACATACTTTTTAATAAACAAATAAATATCCCTCGAAAAGTCACACAAATTGAATCCCAAACCCCAAAGTAAGCAAATTATATGCTTGTGTTATGGGTGTTAGTCAACGATACTAATACATAGAAATACATAAATAGATACCAGAATACATTCAATAAACACCCAGACCCGAAAATGCAGACATCTAAATGTTCATCACACAAATGCCTGCCTACTTCGAGAATCGAATCCGAGTCTCACGGTTGGTCGGTGTAGTTGGGCGTGTACGCTAGCCACTCGACCAACGAGGCGGTCAAACCTTCAAACCTTCAAGTGGTTACGATAGAAACAGGGAAGATAGAAATCTACATATGTACGTACAAATGTACATACAAATGTATCTACATACATCGATAAATATAACCTATCCTTTTAAAGTACTCTGGTAAAAACAAACGCAATAAAATAGTTGAAAATTTGAAGTTTGAGTAATGAGTCACGTTTGCAGAAGTGCTAAACTATTAATTAAAAACCGCACATAAGCCTGAATAATTAAACCCGCATAATTCATGCAAAGCAATAGACTGGGCCAAGGAGAAGCCCGCACCATACACGTTACTAATATATACTATTGCAATACATTTAACTACAATTGTTGAAAGTGAGGTTATGTTTCATAATAGGATGTCTAAGATACAAATCTATAAAGTGTGCTACGCATGAAGATAATGATTTTAAAAATAACGTGTTTTTCTTCATAGGTACGTTTTTATAAAACTTTTGATGTTTAATGAAATACTATACTAGGTGCTTGATTTTGCTATATGAACTAAAAGTACAATGTTAGCTCAAACCACAGGTTTAGGAGGTAATTAGTAGTATTATTTTTTCTAAAGACCTTTACGAATTGACTGGATTATTTTATCTACTTTTCCTATTTTTTTTGTTTGTGTACATACATACATATATATATATCTTTACACTAAGTCCCTTACGCCGGAGGCACAGAGTATCGAGTGCCAAACCTCACCATACTGGCTTCCTCCACATTCATTACCCTTTTCATACAAACACGCCGGTTTCGGAGACTCTGAGACACCACCTTCAGGTAACAACCGAGTGATCTGATCGTGGAATGTCAACCTTGGTCTCCCCGGGTACCTACATCCATCCACATTCGCGTTGTCTATCTGTTTTGTCAATCTGTCACCTGTCATTCTTTCTACATGTATTTTTTGTGTACATATTCAAGAAAATAAATTAAGGTCCACTAGTCGTTGGGACTACAAAGTCAGACTCCCCAAAAACTATTAACAATTCAACAACCTGTGTTCCTTGTTACTTATCTGCAACTGCACTAAAATTATAGAAAAATATTAAACTAAAATTGACATTCAAAAATGTTTTAACATCTCAAAAAGTTTTAGTTTATAATGCGGCGGGGATTGAAATAGCTTAATGATTTTGTCCACATTGGAAAGCTTTGGGAAATGCTAACAAACTCGTGACAGGGAAAATCCTAATGATTTACTAGGTGGTAGAGTTTCACAGCCACTCGCCCAGATCGGTACCACCGCCTTACCTATTCCTGCCGCCATAACATCAGTATTTGCCGTGGAGGTGTTCCGGTTCGGAGGGTAAGGTAGCCGGTAAACTTACTTTTGCTTGAGGCCTAACATCCCGGCCTCAGTTTGGCAACGCACCATTACCACCTTTGTTGTCTCTAGGCGACGTGAATTTTTTACCATCAGGAAATCCGTCTGCTTGTTTGCCTTCCAATGTCATAAAAAGGCTAGTTCGTTAAGGCTACTATGACGAATTTCCAAATGAAAACTCTTTGTTTCTATGTGATTCACTCGCTAGGTACGCAATTTGGACCAGCGCTATATGAATACTGTGCTCATAAAATAATCTTACAATCTAAACTTGTCTTGTACCTACTGAAAAAACAATTATACTTCTTTCCGACATTCAGTGGTCATGACTGTGACCTAATTTGGAACTGCGATGAAATAGCGAATTTAGCAAAGTTGGTTTTAAGAAATCACGTATTCTGCGCTATTCCCCCCCACCTAGAGCCCAGTGCCCTTACCATAGAGTTGTTGTAGATTACGTTCGGTAAGTTATATGTCGAAATCTATGACACTTTTGGTCTAAAAATGTGTTTCTCTTAGTTACCAATAGAGGCGCTGTTCAATATGTTCATACAAATTATTTACAGAGACGGTAGCGAGTATAGTAAACTTGACAAGCCGTAAACTCATAGTAAAAGTATAGTAATCTCTCTCGGTAATCTATCATTAGAATAGTATGTAAGTGGGTAGGGAAAAATAAACTAACCCATATATTGTCAAATAGTCTGTGTGTGAAATATTCTTACCCGAGGTACGAATGATTAACCGAAAGGGGTATGTTTTCAAGGACGTAAAAATTGGAAGCAAAGGTAAAAAAATATAAAGAGGTATACTTTCCTCTATGCCCATGGCAGCTTACCTTAAACTCGACCTTGATAATAAACATTAAAACAAGAGTCACTAAGTTGGTAAAGCCTGATTTTTTATGTTAAAGGTCAGTGAACAAGCAAACGGCTCTCCTGGTGGTAAGAGATGGTTATCTCCTGGTAGCCTATATATATTATAGATGTTACAGGTGCGCCGTTGTCCTGGGGCCAGAATGGAATGCCTATTGTGCAAGTCTTCCGGCTACTCTACCGTTCGAACTGGTTCATGACAGTGACATTATAGCGAAAGCAGAAATGGGTAAGTTTTGTTGGTACTGACCTATATTTTAACTGGTGCTCACCTTTATAGAGCTGCCTGGCAGAGAGGCAGATGGACTATTCTTCTCAACGGACCTAGACCAACACGGGGATCTGGTGTATAATGATAGTAGTTAAATTGTTGTTTAATTATAATTCTCAAACCTGTGACATTGGTTGTGATTTTTTTCCACACTCACTAAACTAATTTTAGATTGTCGCTGTCTTCTTTCAACCAGAGAAATAGAAAGAGATAAAAAATACTTTTAATGCTGTCAGATTAGTCTGTACACGACATTTCTATAGACGTTTAATCTATTCCTCAGAAAACGTTTAAAATCGTCACAATTTGACATGTCTGGACTAATCTGACATGTCTAAAATGTTCCATCTCTTTTGTTTTATATGAAAAATAAGTAATAAGCATGCATCTAAAATAAGTTTTCAGTCACTACAATTGCGTTGGAAATTTAGAACAAGTAATATTTTCGTAAGTCTAGTTGAAAAACCATGTTATCATAAGTCTGCAATTATAATATAATGAGTGTTAAATAATTTATTTAATATGTTTTATCATTTTGAATTATTTTATGTATGCTCTCGCTTCGCAAGTTTTGTTATAGAAGGTTAATTGGCTCAGTTGGGCGTTACACTAGGAGTCGCTTGTAATTTTACTGCAAGAATTCAGTGGAGAAAAATACAGTTTTGCTATTTGAAATATTGGTTTGACCAATTAAAACGACAAAGTAATGCGTACCGAACCTCTACTTTCCGTTTGTCTCGAAGGTACAAAGAAATTTGAATAATAAGCCACAGATAAAATTTTATCAACAATATTTAGACACTGACAAGTCAAACTAACAAACACGAATTGCACAATGAATAATAATTAAAAAAAAAAAGTTTTTAATAGTACTTACTAAGTACTAAATTTATATCCATCTTTCTCTGTCGGTATGTGTGTCTGTGGTATCCTAACTCCTAAAGGAATGGACTTACTTTCATGCGAATTTTTGTTTGAATGATTTTAGGATTCAGTGTTTCTAAAAATTCTTCACAGACTAATATCTTTTACTAAATAAAGGCATCATGGTAATGGTGGGTAGGTACACAGCATCATAAGAAATCTGTCTCTCCGCCTGTCGTCTTTCTGTCCGTTTGACGTTTTCGTATAAATGAAGTCGCAGTTGACCGCCCACCGGAATGTACAATTGGCCAAGTAGTTGGCAAACAAGGATGGCAGCGTTTTGTTTGGACGTTACACAATATTTGCCTCATGTGCTCAAACACCGCGAAATTACCAGCAAGGTGACATGTTCGAACCGTGAAGGAGTAATGGATACCAGCGAGACGGTGGAATGTCGACGGATATTTATGAAGTCTCGCAACCATATGCTTGTGTAAGACGTTGGTCAGGTAAACAAATGGTTTACATTTTCTAGTTAAGTGTCTCCAATGGATGCCTCATTAGCAGACGGATTTCCTGACATGATGGTAGACGATGACTAGTTGCTAAAGCATTGCCAGGATGCCTGTTATGTGCGTATATCGGCTTATTTATTTCCTTTACAAAAGGAGACACGAAAGTTGCAAGAAGTGTAGTTATGCCAGAATAATATTTATTGTGGTGGTATCGTTCCGGTTACGTTGTAAAAGCCTACCACAGTTTCCCACGGTCACCGTGATAGTGACAAATATGTCTTTTCTTGTGGAATTTACATTCGGAAAAGTTAGCAGGTTTATTGATGATAAGAGATAAATACCAATGTATCAGCAACAAGAAGCTACAAAGAGGAGCACTAACGTGACTGGGTTAAAGACTAACACCACACCTAAATTGTATGACAATGGTAGATATATTCCGGTCAACTGGACGTGGATTAGTTTTCATTACATATAATTACGACTCCGCAAGTCCATCACCCAATGTGGTTTGACCGAATTCCTTAACTGTCCGTTAATCGTCTGTGTATTCTAGACATACCTTTCTTCACCCTATGGTCCAACCAATATGGTATAGTCTACCTATTTCGCCTAATGGATGACAACATTCTTATTTAGACAGCTGGTTTTCGTGAATATATTCTGTGGGTATGTTCTTTTTTGCATATACAATTTTCCTAACCAGTTGATTTCTTTTTTGTCAAGCGACTGTATTTATATGCGGCTCTATTCGGCTTCGATTCTCGACAGATACAATCGTTAGATCAACTTGTGGAAATTATCGAGAAAAGTTTATAAAAAAATAACCACGCAGTTCTTGTTAAACAAGAGAATAAAGTGTTCTTAATATTACATTTTTTTTAACATTACAACAAGCTTTCGTTATATTAAGCTAGAAGCACTTCTTTAAAATACTTTATCAATCTATTTGTATAGAATGCAATGCTATTTTTATGTAAAGATTTAAGATAATTACTTTTTAATTTATCATAAAGACGAATGGAATTAATCATCAATATTTAATTTTATTATCAATTATGTAGACAAAGAATGGTTTGTAACGCTTAGTTGTCTTATATATAAAATTCTCGTGTCACAATATTCGTTGCCATACTCCTTCGAAACAGCTTGACCGATTCTCATGAAATTTTGTGAGCATATTGAGTAGGTCTGAGAATCGGCCAACATCTATTTTTCATACCCCTAAATGACAAAGTTGGCTCACACCAAATTTATTTCCTAAAGTCACATTTAAAAAAAGTAGCAGAACAACGTCTGCCGGGTCAGGTAGTAAGATATATATAAATGTCGATATTTTAAAATAAAGTATACAAGTACACCGTGACAGGTTGACGGCAATGGAGCACAGCTAACACAGCTGTCAGGTGCAGCGTTCGGCAAACAGTGGCTGAGGAAATATCGACACTAGCCAATTCACAACGCTTATTGATCTTGGACAAAACACGCTTATTTCTTACCATTAATATTTAACTGAATATCAATAAAATAGTATCATCTTGAATTAATAATGGCGGGTAAGCCATAACGAAAACACCTTTTCAAGCATATATATATGGCCGTTTAGTTAGTTTTTTCCAGCTATTTTAGTGTGTAAGGAGATATTTTTTATAATTAAAGATTGATTGATGACAAATACTCAAATAGTTCATGAGCTTCAGCTCCTGTGATGATAAGCTACAGTATTCTAGAGAGAGAGAGATGGTCTAGATACGTGAGGAGCAGACCTTCTGATGACATCGGGAATGAAGAATTTGAACTCTGCTAGTTCTATAAGAGGAGACCGAATATCAGATAGACAGATTTAATAGCTAAAGACATGAGAGTATGCAACGTCTCCTAAGACGAAATGGAGATCGAACTTCGAAGATAAAGAAAGTAGAACCCACAATCAGAGAGAATAATAACACTTAGAAGAGAGAGACGATGTGTACTCATACATTTAACAAAAGTAAAATTTTTGAAACATATTAAGTGTTGGTTACGTTAAGTCTGAACTGAATAATGATAATTAAATTTAACATTTAGGCAGTAAATCTATCATGATGTTTGTATGTAAATGTGTACACATCATATATTATCGTAAAAAAAACTACATAAATATATTTAAGAACCATCAATATCATCAATTTCGATTGGGTTTTCACTAACTAAAGGATAGAGGTTTTATTTAAACATACATAAAGAATAAGTGCTAACATTTGCAACTGTAATCGCAGACGCTAATTCGCGGTAAATGCACGGGCGTAGGCTAGTCTCATATAAAAGTTACAAAAGCGTGACTAAAACGTTAAGTGTTAACAGTTACGACGTAATCAAAGATAAGATGGGCGTAACGCGGATTTTACTGAGCAATATGTGCTGCGGAATGATGTTCGACCGAGGGTCTGCAACATAAAAACAGTCTGTAGATCTGTGCGACCGTTTTATCTGGACTTTATAGCAGGTGCCCTTTAAGCAAACGAAGGTAACAGCTGAATATTAACTTTTGCTGTTAAAAGGTTCAAATTATTATTTTCCAGAAATCAAAATCCATTTTTTTGCCGGATGCAAATAAAAGGAGACACAAGTCTCTAAGATCTAGTATGTTAAGATCAAGTAAATCAAATCATCTGTCAGTTCGTCTGGTGTGGCGATTGTTAAATTGGGAAATGTCTCCTAAAACTCAGAAAAAAAGATTGTTCTTAATACTAATGGTAAAGAAATCCAGATAGAACCAGAAAGGGTTTCCTGAGAGATAATTCTTAGATCTGGACAGCAAAAAATGTCACAAAATTGTTAGATTAAATTAAAAAGGACGTGTCCTTTTGTGAGAGTTTTATTATGCACTTACAAAACAGGCGTAGGTAAGTGTAAAATGTAAATGTCACCTTATTGTGTGCTCTGTGACAATTGGTACATTGAATTTTATTTTAAAGGTTTTCAAATACAATTAAAATTCATAAAGAGAGACGAAGACATCTATTAAATTTATTCCGAAATAAATAAATGGTCTGTAATTCTGATTGTTTGTGTTTATGGGCCTTCAAAAACCGTGTAACATTCCATGAGTATTTAATGTTTCAAAATCGACATGACAGCCGTAAAATTTGCCTTGACGACCGTAAAACTATAAGAGTAAAGAGCCTTACCTTTCATGTAAAGGTTAAGTGCTCTTCAATAAAAGGGTAAGAACAACTAAAGATTCCTACATACGACAATATATCGAGTGTCACCTAATACTTGATACTCAGGACAACCATTACCAACTATAATGGTATATATTTTTATAGAGTGCAAACTGCATGGCTCTTATAAAAGTAACATACCTATAAAAATATTTGCAGGTAAACAAGCAGACAAGGACGTCAACAGTAAGAAATGTACACACCTCTTCGCTTAAAAACACTCAGATTGGAAACCTCCTCTAACAATTATAAAGCGTAAACCAACAGTCAGTACAATCATATTAGGTTCGGAATAAAACTTAAACGCTGTTATTTCATTACTCTTCTTGTTTTTTGATTGATAAGTGTTTTGGTTAGATTTGGAATAAATACGTACAATTCATTAAAAATAAAACAAAAATCGCCTTTGTGGTTTAGCGGTTAAGGTGTTGGTTGGACTTGACTGCATGAGGTCCCGGGTTCGAATCCCGGGTCGGGAAACAAAAAGAAAATTTGGATTTTCCAATTTTCTAATAAAAAAATGTTGCTCGGGATTGGATATGTGTCCGGTTGTCGATAGGCTTGCCACCTATCACACTGTGGTACTTAGTGTCTTCGGCTAGTCGTAGGTGCCCTGGTTGTGCCTCTGCCTACTCTTTGGGGATATGGGCGTGAAGATACTAACTAACTAATTCATTAAAAAGTTTTACCAAGTTAAAATAACAGCTTAATATTGACGTCGCATAATAATAATAATAAGATAAAAATAATAAATTACTGCATTGTTAATTGAATCCCACATAATATACTTACATTTATATACGAGAAAGAATATTTTATAAAATACTTGTTTGTTTTCACATGAATATTGAAAATATATTTGTTTGTAATATCTAAATAAGTATATTTTTATACCTACAAGATAAACAAAGTAAACTAGGCAGGACAAAGTCATAGAAAAAGTAATAGCATTAAGGTAACGTCACCTAGTAATAGTTAACTGAAAGCTAGTGGTGTTGACAAAATAAAGCTCATAACAAACTGATTTGTAGGAAAACTTGATTGAAAAATATCAGATTTTGTCCGTAATATAAATTAAAAATATTAATTGGTGATATGAAATAAGTTTCGCCTATAGACGTTATTATTAATGTTATTAAATGTTTTGTATTATAATTTTATCCATCAGCAGATATTAGGCAATGCCATGTATATCCCAACTCTCAGATTAAGCAGTTTTAGTAACATTAGGCCCTGGCGTGGTATCAAGTCTACATTTGGTTAAATTTTCGGTTCACAAATTTTACTAAGAGTGAAATATTGTAATAATAACATATATTAATATTTGACAATTAACTTCATAATAACACTTTCTTTTATGACAAGGTTGGAAAATAAATGTCTCACCAAAACTAACTCAAAAGTTTTGAGTCAAAACATTTTCCTTTTTACAGAAATAGGAAATGTTTAATGTAACTAGTTTGATATTTAGTTATTTCATTTCGAAAGCGAAAGAAAAGGGACGGTCCTGTCTATTTGTTCTCATTGAATATTTTATATTATACTAGCGGCCCGCTCCGGCTTCGCACGGTTATAAAATATACATAAAAACCTTCCTCTTCAATCACGTTATCTATTTAAAAAACACCGCATCAAAATCCGTTGCGTAGTTTTTAGGATTTAAGCATACAAAGGGACATAAGGACAGAGGAAGCGACTTTGTTTTATACTATGTAGTGATAAACAAGTGGGATATCCTGGATCTTAATAACAAGATTAGCTCATCTTCAATAGCACAAAATGTGCTAAACATGATAATTGAAAGGATAGCAATAATTTAACACAAATTTAGTGTATGCAAAGCAGAATAGACACCGCTGTCTGTATACACGCTCAACACGTACTCTGGTAGATTATTATCTGTTCTAACTTGAAATTATGCTCTGTATTCATTATGCGTCCGCGACGTCGTTTATATGAGCCTTTAGCTTTATTTGATTGTAAGTGACGATTCTATTAATATTCCACTTGCAGTTCTTTATTATGGTAGTTATGATGAGCGTCAATCATGTCTGTTTCTATGTTTTTAACTATGAGCATTACATGATCGGGGTATGAATTATAACTACGCTTTACTAACGACACAATAAAATGTGTTTTTTAATAAGTTAGTTTTTTAAGTGTGTCTCTTTTCTAAATTAAGAATTTCATTTTAGTATGTTACGTGTTGAACGTGTTTGATGATAATGTTTCTGGCGCAGTTCAATACGTAACGAGCATCGAAGACCGTCCCGTCATCAGTAAATTAGCGGATTCCTGATTTATAATGCATCAGCTGATGATACAGCCGTCATATAAAGTTTGACCCTAACTGACATTACTGCAACTGGTAAACTTTCTTCAAATCTTTAAAAACTAGTAGTAATCCCGCATTTAAAAAAGTTCAAATTTTATTTAAAAAAATTAAAAAATTAAAATTAAATTTAAAAAATCTGACAAATATGTTATAACGGTAAAAATACTAGTTTTCAAGTGACTTCCTGTAAATACGAGTATTAAACTTTTCAGATAGTCATACCTATTTAAGTTTGTGATAAATAAAAAAAAATTGCAAGCAAAATCATATTAATATCTAGTATGCGCATTGGTCACGCACATAGAAAGGAGTCAAGGAAAGGACTGGAATGTAGAGGGGACATGACTGCATGTGAGAGAATCATGCCATTTGGCCATCAAGATGCACCTAAAATCTCTATTGAAAAGAAAAAAATATAAGAAAAATAAATATCCATCCATAAGTTGTAGCATTGGATTCTACATTGGCATTTTTTAAAAGAAGCGAGAATTATATTTTGTTTTAAGTTATTTAATCAATTTATATAAGCAAAGGATGATCTCAGATGCATGTCAAGGTGGAGCAATTAAACGAGTGTCAACAAACAGTACGTCACCTGACCAGTCACCACGAGCCACATGTCACACAGGACAACAGCGGTTACAGCGGACTTACAGACAGGTTAGTTAATTTCACTAGAGTCACAGAATAGTAAGTACTAACGTAAGTCCTTAATTTTAATTACTTTTCATTTTGTAGACTTCTAAATACGGGACACAGAGGGAAAAAAATACTGAAAAACAATGAAGATATCGTGACCAAAATTTGTTGTTTGTAACCCAACATTTTAAAGTGGGAATCTTCCCACTTTGTCAAATCACGCTTTTAATATTGTTACTACGAGTACATAATACAAAATAGTTGTCAAAAATATACGAAATCTAAAATACGTGAAGCAAATAGGAGTATGTAGTGGTTTTTAGTCCCCGTTCGTATTTAATTACAGTTTGGGATCCTATATCGCAATTGTTTGATACTAGCGTGAACCATATTATATACTATGCAACACTTATCTTCACCCCAAATATTCTTCGGGTTAGGCAGAGATTTCTGCATTCTTACCTAGTTTCCTACAAATTCATCACCCTTTTCATACAAATACGCTGGTTTCGGGGACTATGGTGGTTGTAAAACTATAAATATCAATGAAACAATCCCAAAGCAAATAGGTGATCATACAGGTTTTGTTCGAAAAAAGATATGTTAATATAATGGACTAACAAACGTACGTATTTTCCACGTCATGTTGAATATGTTTGCTAGTTATTTTTATTATAGCTTAAAAACTATTTGTAATGTTTTACCGAAATAAATTTGGTCTTTTGAATTTACAAATACAAGTCTTATTTATTTATTACATCAAACAGCATCTTTTCGAAACGTTTCGACCCTGGTTCAATGGTTGGCGTGGAAGCAAATATGTTACTCCTTACTTCATAGGCAGCGTTCAGATCCAGCGGCGGATAATATCAATAAGCAGTAAAGTGATTCGTGGTGCTGGTGCATGACTCTTTACGTAACTATAACTCATAACAGCTTCGTCTCATGAATAAGCAATGAACTTACCGAGTAAACAATGTGTAGGGCTACATTGGGTAACATGTGGTGTAGCTAATTGTATATGTTACATGAATATTATATGATAAATGGTGTATATATAGTGCTGTGCGGCTTACGTTTTCATGCACTTTTTTTATGTATGGTATCTTCACGCCCATATCCCCGAAGCGGTAGGCAGAGGCACAACCAGGGCACCCACGACTAGCCGAAGACACTAAGTCCCACAATGTGATAGGTGGCAAGCCTATCGCCAACCGGGCACATTTCCAATCCCGAGCAACATTTTTTTTATTAGAAAATTTTTGCCCAACCCGGTGTTCGAACCCAGGACCTCCTGCAGTCAAGTCCAACAACTGAACCGCTAGACCACAGACGCGACAACAATATGTATTTTTTTATGTATGTTGGATAACAATATGCTTGAATAAGTAAAGGGTACTTCGCGAATTTTTCCTTTTTTATTGCAAAAGAATAGCTAAGTATAAGGAACCCCTTACAGAAGTCAAACTGTGAATCGAAGTTTGACACGACATACAGTATGTAATTAATACACACTAAGAACATTAGAAACCACATCTATAACTGAAAAGCTTAAGGATTGAAAACATCGTTGGTACGATCATGTAAAGATGACAACTTCTCCGGAAAAAAATCATCATTACGCCGCAGAACACCAGTCGTATGGTAAGTTGCATCTGCAAAGTGGAATACAATTAACGGAACCTCGTGCTTGTGACAATTCCGGACAGAATTGAGAGCCTAGTCCCAGAATCTATTGCTTGTGATGGCTCAAAATGTTATCAAACTCCAGTTTATCTTCTTATTACAAATTGAGCATATATTTCTGTTTAAATTTATATTTTACTTAGTAAAAATAAGATCTTCATTCAAACATACAGTATAGTTATGCATGAAAACACATTATGTAACTACCTGTGTAAAATACTAAAATATGACACAGCAAGTGGGAAAAATGTAAAAAAGAGTGCTATATAAACTTCTTAAAACCCACTGTTGCATGTTGGTACCTAGTGTTATAAAATTCTTCCAAAACTACTCACATAATGTAAAAATACGTAATAAATAATCACTTATGAGTGTTTAGTATTTCGGTTTTATTGCTTAAGATTAATGTGTTCAATTTGTTTCAGTCAAATTAACAGATAAGAGGCCGTTATTAAAATCTAGTTTTTTGGCCAACCGTTTCTTGTTTTTGCAATAGCTTATCTTTACTAGATTTTAACGAAAACATATATTGCAGTTTATCATTTGAATATAGCAAGACAAAAGTACGTAGCACAATAGTTAAAATTTTGTACATTATTCATTTAAATTTCTTTTCGGATTTTACTCAACATAAACCTAAAGTTTTATGTGTTTACTAAAAGGTAATTTCCTTTTTTACGGTAAAAAAATTAGGCTTATGTTGCCCGTGGCTGTTGAAGTGAAATGAAATATTTAAAGAATTCCGTTTAAGTTCTGGCCACATGACAGCTATGCACCTGGAACTTCCATGGTGTCTTTAAGCCACAATTACATCTTTTTATTAAAAAAAAACCTTGTACTTATTCGTTCGCTAAGAACATGAAAAAAGTTACAATATTGTTTGGAATAATATGCGTGACCGTAAGAGGCTGCTTACATAATTTTACATTCGCATGTCGCTGCCATATTTCTTATTTTGCTTTATGTTTGTAACTTGTTAGCGTCATTAAATCTAATAATAATTAACATCGCAGATTATCCCACAACTACGAATAAAATTATAAACACAACAGTCAACCTCAGTCACGTTAGTTGGCCCGTACTTATAGCAGTTAACACCTACTCAGTCTAACTTATTGCAACCTACAAAAGTATGGCATGTTTTTTTGCAGTAATTATCAAATTTAACTAAATTTTAATTCTTTGCTTCTTCTATTTCATGGGATTAAGGCAAACATGTGCTTCCTGATGGAAAGACACATTCACCTATAGACATTAGAGGTCGCAATAGTGCCTTGAAAATTGAGATGTAAAGCATTTTTGCTAGAGTAAGTTTACCGGCTTCAACTGGAAGCCCGATCCCCGGGAGTCAAAAATATGACACGTTATGGCAGCAGAAATAGGTAAGATATCCAACACCATACCATATATACACCACATTATTGTCATGGTGCTAGTGGCAAACAGACCTAAACCCGTCTCTCAAGATGTTTAATTTGACTAGTAAAATGTTGCACACTTTTGTGTAAAATATGTTGGTACAATAGCAAACTTTGTGAAACCCACGTTCAGACAAACATTTTTTTTCTTGCTTTTGGTAGGTTACTATTTCTTTTTACTTAGATACTTTTAATTACACTGCAATGAGCCCAGGAGGTACGCGAGGCAAACCGTAATAATTCTGCCAATAAGTATAATTGCAATATCAGTCCCAACTAGTTCTCGACGAAATAAGTATTATTAAAAATCCATTACAAGTGGTGTTGACGTTAGCAGTTTGACATCAACAACGTTTTTTGTGGTGCTGACCTCACCTTGTACGGTGTCGTTGGGATCTCGAGGTATTTCTATCATCTCAGTAATTCACAGACAGTGGGCGGTATCGAAATACAATACGTTACATGTTTTACGCCCTTCTTAATATTTAAAAATGGGCTCTCCCCGTGGGAAATGGTAGCAAGAATTACACATATTATGATTTTCTGCCCAAAACAGCAGATCTTAATAGCCTAAGATATGAATTTGAATTTTACGTAATATAGCTTCTTTGTGGTGAGTTTCTATAAAAATCTCATGATGTGATTAATATGTACTAATCAAATTTTGCGATTCGGTTTTACGCTTTTTACTTTTTTTTACACTTTATACATTTATTTATAAATTGGCTGACCTAATCTAAATTTAAGCGAAATGATTAATTATGTAATAACAACTCTATGGAAATCTTTAAAATACATTCGGATTTCCGAAGCGTATATAGCGTATATAGCCCAAGCACATAATTTAAATAGTACTACTATACTAGTATTATGGGGAAAGATTTATTTTGTATCGATAACCTCAGAACATATTAATAATTAACCACCAATAAACTACATTAGCGGGAGTTCAGATTCTAAAGAAAATATGTTTTATCAATTTTCAAATAAAGTAATGTAGCCGGGGGTTATCAGGTTGGCGAAAAGTTTGCCCTATCACATTATTGAACTTAAGTCTACGGCTAGTCATAGGTGCCATGGTTGTTTCTTTGTATACCCCTTCGGAGATGCGGGCGTTGGAGATACTTTTACTTTTTTTTCAAATTCATCTTCTCAGTCATTAAGATCTATCCCATATCAGGATTTTATACGTGAAAATTTTCCATTAACAGTTCAAGTTTCGTGGTCTGTTTTAATTCTAATAAGAAGGGTGTAAAACCTTTGTCTTTAATAGTATGAAGTTGAAAAAAATTAAAAAAAATAAACAACTTTAGGGCGAGCAGTTTCGAGGTTTTTGATAAATTTGGCTAGGTTTGTTACATCTAAATATTTTTTAGATATTCAAAGTTGAAGATATTTACCGACGATAATAGCGTATGATATCCTTACTAATATTACAAAGAGGAAAGGTTTGATTTTCTGTTTGTTTGAAATGAATAGGCTCCGAAACTACTGGACACATTTCAAAAATTCTTTCACCTTTGGAATGCTGAACCCATTTCAAAAATTATTTTACCTTTATCCCTGAGTGACATAGGCTTTGTTTCATCAAAATCGATGCAGTAGAAGCCAAGTTACGCAGGCGAAGCTTCGTGAAACTTCTAGTAATTAATAACCTGCTTGTAATGATTATGACTGACCATAAAAATCTACGTCATTTAAAAGTGCAGTGCTTAAATATTCTCGTAGATGATGTGAAAGATATAGGGTGTAATAAAATATTATTAACAGGTCGTAAACAATAAATGTTTATAATAAAACTGTGACAGAAATAATATAGGATGGTTGTTGTTGTTGTCAGTGGTCGTTGACGGGGTGTGGTCTGCTGCATTGATGTCATCGACGAGGTCGCGGCTTCCATCGGTCATCTCGCTTTGTACTGGCGATGCGGTTATTCAATCATCACAGCATTATCCTAGATCTGCTCACTCGCCGGTAGAAGACCTTGAGGACATCATGGCCACGCTTTTTTTGCTCTAGATCTTCATTATGACGAACGCGGCTATGTAAACATCTAGTCAATTAAGCTCACTAAGTACCTAAAGTGTATCCGCATATGTCCCAAACTCGTTCACCTTTTTAGATTTTGCAAGTGTTGAATATTTCCATATGACATTGTGTTTGGTTTAACAGGATCGTGAGGTCTGGCACTCGATGCCCTCTGCCTATTCCGTAAGGAACTTGGTTTAAAGATATGTACGTATGTATGTACTATGTGTTTGCAGTTTGATTCGTTTTGTCCCATTTAGAGTAGGTAAATTTTAGCTATTCATACACTATCATACAAATTTGCACGCCAAATTTAAGTTCAGTTGTTTGATGAGAACTAAGTATTCTAAAATTGCAAGATTTGATCCACACTAACAGTGCAAGTTGTTGTTATTTCTTAGGTAGGAATTTAGTGTAATATACATATAAACATTTAAAAGTGTAAGGTAGTTTGACGCTTCCGAATAATAAAATAATTATCAGAAATATCAACAATAGCGGACCCGTGAAATCTGTAATTAATTCTTATTTATTATTATAAGATTACATCACAATATACGGAATTCAAAGATTTGTAGAAATATTTCCGCGTTGTATAATATTGAAGTTTTTTTTTGGTGATAATTTAAAATTTTCTGATTTCATGATAAAGTATCTTCACGCCCATATCCCTGAAGAGGAAGGCATATTTACACACTTTTTTTCCAACACTTTTCGGAATTCCACAAAGTGAAGACTATAAATTTTGTTTTAATATTTATCAGAATTGTACCGTGTTGGTCCGAGCTTATTTGTAGAATAGGCCATCGGCCTATCTGCCAGGCAGCTCGTAAAAGGCAAGCATAGGCTTACCGTCACCAACACCGTGACATCCTACTAGGTGGTAGAGTTTCGCAGCGACTACCTACCTATTCCTGCCGCTATAACGTCCAATGCTTGCCGTTGACGTATTCCGGTTTGGAGGGTAAGGTAGCTGGTAAATTTACTTTTGCTCGAGGCCTAACATCCCGGCTTCAGGTTGACAATGCACCATTACCACCTTTGATATCTCTAGGCAGCGTGAATTTCTTACCATCAGGAAATCCGTCTGCTTGTTTGCCTTCCATTATCATAAAAAAATTGCAAAAGATTTTTGATGCAGAAAAATAGAAAAACTGTTTTCATTACACAAAGCACACGTCCTGCCTTAGACTGTCTATGATTTAACCGATTACCGGACCTACAAAAAGTCAGATATGGGCAGAAAATGTATAGAGGGTAAAGTCAGTCGGAAATCTGTTTAGTGAATGGTGATAAATAGTAATGGTAATAACTTGTCCCTTAACTGGTTTCAGTGCATGGATTTTCTTTTTATTAATCTTTTTGCCAGTAGTATTATAATATTCTGATCCGATCCTATGTTGGACATACTTAATCAACCCTACGCTATCTAGGTCCGTTCGTAAGCATCTGAAATGAATCATTAGTAACAACTCTAAAACTGAAAAAATATTTGTTGTTCCCAACATATCAGTAACTTGGCCGCAAAGCATCTCGTTGGCCTCGCTAAAATAGGTTATTTTCATTTGCAATTATGTGCAATTATCACATATTTATTTAATTATAAAATATGTCGCTAAACAGTTACAAAGCAAAGGTCAACAAGTAGTCAGATGAACATATTATATTCATTAAGCAAACAGTAGTTTGACTAGATGACACAAGAACATAAGCATCTGTTTACACATGCGATTGTAGCTCCTCGGTTTTATCAAATCAAAATATATCTTTAATAATTTAAAATCATTTTGTTCAGCTAAACATATACGAACACTATAGTTTTAATAAAGCAATAGCGTGGGAAAAAGTAATTAACACGTACAATAAATATTGGTTGGTTTTCTTACATTGCTCTCTTTAGCTTTAAAGAGTATATCGAGAGTACCCGTGTTGGTCCGGGCTCTTTTGCAGAATAGACCATCTGCCTTCCTGTCAGGCAGCACGTTAAAGGCGAGCATTAGCTTACCGTCACTAACACCGTGACATCTGAATAGGTGGTAGAGTTTAGCAGCGACTCGTCCGGATTTGTACCACCGTCTTCCCTATTCCTGCCACCATAACATCCAATGCTTGCCGTTGACGTGTTCCGGTCGGAGGGTAAGGTAGCCGATAAACTTACTTTTGCTCTAGGCCTAACATCCCGGCCTCAGGTTGGCAACGCACCATTACCACCTTTGATGTCTCTAGGCGGCGTAAAGTTCTTGCCGTCAGGAAATCCGTCTGCGTTGTTTGTTAAAAAAACATAACGAGTAGAATGAGATATTTTCTTATAAGACCCCTAATTCCTTGATCGGACAACGTAAAATAAATTAGTACAAAGCTTTACTGAGACAAAAATTTTAACATGTTTCATAAAAAATTAGGTTGATATCTAAATTACCGATACATATAATGAGCGAGTGGAGAGAGAATTATTTAATTTTTTTTAAAAATTTAATGACCGTGATTATCACAAAATATCTCATGAACTCCATTTAATTTTTACTGTCATCATTCCTTAGTACTCTCTGTAATATCATATAACTTGTTATATATATCATGATAACTAATTCTCTTTTATTCAGAAATAAAGAAGCTTATCAATTATAAACTTAATTAATGTTCTTTGTGATAGTATCTTTTTGTGTCATAATAAATGTGTTAATGTTTCGCTATTATGTCATTTCTTTTGTTGTTTTACAAAATACAAGACTAGAAGTTTCTTTAGACTATACATAATAGATAGGGCAAGCGGAATAGTCGTCTATGAGAATTAATTACATAAAAAGTCGTAATGAATCTGTGACTGCAGCCAAAGAGGACAAAATCCGAGTAGCGTAACAAATTAGCGAGGGCAAAGGGGATTAAACAAACAACTTTTAAATTAAATTGCTACAGACATTATGTCGACAAATACACAAAAAAATTAAGGGTTCCTCTCGAAAAATATAGGGGTTGAACAAAATACCTCCGCTTTTTTGTAGCGTAAACTAATACAAATATTAATCCATATAAACAATAAACAACGAATTTATAAATTTGAAAGTGTGAACTACTGTTTTGTAATAATGTAAAGTTTTTTAGCTAAACAATTTTCGTCACTATATCTCAACCTATTCCTGCAAATGACCTTTATCATTCGATTAAATTTGACAGCTTTTTTTGAAATGGCTAATATTTTGCTAACCGCGAGGTTTTTACAACTTCACCGGACTATATTGAATCTGTCAGCTCGTTAATCACACCCGTACAAAATTAGCTTGCGCGTCCAGCGACGACCTCTTTTTTGATGACTTTTATCTACTAAGCTTTTGTGGAGGAATAAAGACAACCTGTAACGCTGTTACATGTGATATTCCAATCCAGAGTGGGTAGAGTGGACCGAGCGCGTAGAGGAATGAACTTGTAGAGAGAGGAAGAAATATCAACGTTTAAACGATGATTCGTGCCCAGTACACCCCCCGATGCGGTCTGTGTGATAGAGAGGTCGATCGGATCTTAAATTATATAATTATCAGTTTGAGTTTTGGTGCCATCGAGGGAAAAGATGGTCGAAGTTTTTTCATAATTATTGAATTTCGTGTTGATATTGAAATTAGTCAATTTTGGTGGCATTTTGTACAATTTTGTTCAGTGAAAGTGCACAAATGAAATAATCATGAAGAAATTAGCGTATCGTGTATTTCGTTGTTGCCGCCAAATCTCATTACATGAGCTTGAGTAAACAGGCCACCGCTTTACCTAAGAGCCTGACATGACTTCCTGACGACTTATGACTGATGACTAATTAAAATTAATTGAAATTGATATAAAATTTGATGCAAATTTCTACTTGAATAATGGCTAAATACTAACGTGAAGGCCAAAAACTGAAGAAAGAAAGAAAAATAATTACCAGTTTACTTATTTTTGACGATGTGCCAATAAAGCCAATAAAACCTTCGTGATACAGGCCACAGTTAACCTAATACCTAAGTATTAAAAAATCAAATAAGTAAATCATTTCTGCTAAGTTTCAAAGAGCTCTATCGCCTCTGTGGTCTAGCGGTTCAGGTGTTGGACTTGACTTCATGAGGTCCCGGGTTCGATTCCCGGGACGGACAACAAAAGGAAAATGTGGTTTTCTCAATTTTTTAAGAAAAAATGTTGCTCGGGATTGGAGTGCCCGGTTGGCGATATGCTTGCCACCTATCACATCGTGGGACTTGGTGTCTTCGGCTAGTCGTAGGTGCCCTGGTTGTGCCTCTGCCTACCTCTTTGGGGATATGGACGTGAATATACTTTACTTTTCACTTTTCAAAGAGCTTTATTATTTTTATTATCACTCTGAGTGGGTCCTAAGAATGATACTAGATCTATAAAGGAACATCGAAATTTGCAACTCATAAATGAATGAGATAAAGTGGTGAGTTTGTGGGGTCGTATTATATTTAATTTACGTTTAATGGCAACTATTTGAAATGTAAACACGCTATCGATATTGGTAGAATAAATGAGTGGATGTGTTATGGAGTGAATAAACATTCAAAATGTTTGCCGACAATTCTCAAAACATACATATTACTTTTTTATAGTCACAGAATAAATTTTAACAATTCAAGAACAAGTTGTCATGTAATTATTTTAAACATTGATGCATAAAACACTACCGCTGACAAAAGGTAGAGCTACATTTAAATGTAGAGAAAGAACTGTTATTTAAATATGAAAACAACAGATATTCTCGTGTTACTGACAACCAACCAAAACTAAAATATATAAAAAGATGTATCTTTACGCCGATATCCCCGAAGAGGTTGGCAGAGGCACAACCAGAGCACCCACGACTAGTCCAAGACAATAAGTCTCACAATGTGACAGGTGGCAAGCCTATCGCCAACCGGGCACATATCCAATCCCGAGCAACGTTTTTTTTTATTCCAGAATTGGAAAAACCCAATTTTTTTTTGTTGCCCGACCCGGGATTCGAAGCCGGGACCTCATGCAGTCAAGTCCAACTAATATATAAAAACACTTTGTACTAGCGTCGTCGACTACAAATTACGTCTGTTTAAAAACTGATATGATTGGCACAGTTACTTTACTCTTTTCATTGTATGTACCTGCATGCTAGTAAATAATGTGCAATATAGAAAAGTGAGGAGAAGATGCTGAGTGAAGGTACTAAAGTCTTCTCGGCTATCACTTCGTGTTATGAATTTTGGTGATTTAGTGGCAGTATTAACAGGTTTTTTCGGAAATTCTAGTAAAGCTATATATTGTACATATATAATACATAAGCTTACGTACTTAGTTCACTGACTATTGTTGTTAAATAAGGTTTAAATATTTGAAATGAAATGAAAAATATTTATTTACGGAATATGTGTATTAAAAAGTTGGTACAAAATGATTTAAGCATTTTAACATATTCTATCACACTGTGGTCTGCAAATTTCATCAACACGTATGAGTGAGATATAGTTACTTGTACATCATATTTACAACATTGTTATGTTACACATAAGGCGAACTTAATCAAATTCAAATTAAAATTAAAATCCATTCAGCATTCTCTACCATCGAACCTTTGAGCAAATAGAACAAAACTAAAAGCAATTGCTTAAAAAAAGAAAATCGTAAAGTAAATAGATACATTATAATATAACACTACTATAATAATCAATAGATGTCGAATGTGTACGATTTTCAAAGAAATCTTTACTGGCCAGAACCAGCAAGAAATCATTATAAATGAACTTTTCCTTTTTATTTTCCAGACGACGGATTGGTGTAACATGTAATAAGCTATAAAATATAAAAATAGAAGACATTCATTTTTGATTTTTTTAAACCTTCTAATTTTTAAGACAAAATATGTGTCGAGTGTTAAACTTAGAAAATTTAGTGTTTATTTATAAAACTCACACTGTTTATAAACGAAATGCAGGTTTATAACAATTTTAAATAAATATTTTTTGGCTACTTTAAAAACACAACATGTATTCAATTGTTTCGTATCACTCATTCACGTAAAAACAGATAATAAATACAAAGGACTGACCGTACAATTGCAGCCGAACGGCGAAGAAGGTAACGCAAGTGTAGATGACAGGTGCGCGCGCGCAGACACGTGCGAGTGATGCGCGTGCGCAGAACAAACGGCGCGCTCGACATTCACGGGTTAGGTTAGGAGCACATCGAAAGCGAATGCGAAGCTACGTAAATATTTTATATGACTATATCCATTCGTTTCAGGTATGTTTGTCTACTGCCAGTTATGCCGGGTCTAGGTCTGGGTGTAAAATTATAAATTTGAGTGCGAGTGTTGTCGTTGAAATTTCATGTCTTGTATATTAAATTGCAATTAACACTATGACCTTACTGAGAGAATTCTATGACGATGGATCCGGATTTCTGATTGACACTTACTACCTTACTTACAGCATGATGTTAAATTACATGAAAATTTACTTATAGAGATGTAGGTATTTTACTAATACGAAAATATTGGTGTTTGTTTACCTTTCAATACTAGTCAAAATTAAAAGTTTTTTTCCGTTATCCCCCTTATCATTTTGAATACACCAGATGCTTACGGCTTTGAGCAAGTATTCCGGTGTATTCATAACCGTCGGCTATTATTTGAGAACTTATACTAAGTCAGCATGACGAATATTAGGTCTGTAATGACACGGTACCATGGTCCCTTAAGCTATAACGGCGACTGAGATATTAGACGTTTATTTTGTTTTTTTTATTTATTATTAATTAACACTTTAAGTTGTACGCTAACCGATCTCGCCTCGACAAGATGGACAAGACGCAAGTATTAAGCAGTCCTCATGGAAAAACAAGACAGAACCACGTTTATCGAGCGTTAAGTGTCACCGGGGCACGAAAAATGTAGTCTGTAAAATCGTACGTAAATTTTATGAAAAGATGTAAACACCTTCGTGCTGCCCACTCTAGTCAAATGTTAATTACAATACTGCAGTTTTTATAATTGACAATACCAAAAAAAGCGACACTATTTTAAATGATATTAAAAAAAGTATCTTCACGCCCATATCCCCGAAGATGTAGGCAGAGGCACAACCAGGCCATAAACGACTAGCCGAAGACACTAAGTCCCACAACGTGATACCTAGGTGCCAAGCCTATCGCCAACCGGGCACATATCCAATCCCGAGCAACGTTTTTTTTGTTACAGAATTGAAAAAATTCCAATTTTCTTTTTGTTGCCCGACCCGGGATTCGAACCCGGGACCTCATGCAGTCAAGACCAACAACTAAACCTGCTAGACCACAGAGGAGAATGCTTAAAATAAATGATAAAAGATTTAAGCGTACTCTATCGCTTCTTACTTTTAAGCTGCTTTCTATGTGGTGTGGTTAATTAATTGTAACTTTGTGTTCAATGCTATTCTATTTACGGTAGAAAATTTTCGCGTGTCAGCGTCAGAGATAGACTTTACAGGCTGAAGTCACGAGTAGACACATGATGGGGAATACCTTCGACATTGATAGTAAGGCAGTTTGTTTGGAATCTTAGTTTTCTGCAAAATTTGTGTCAATTGTGGTTTAAAAGAGCATTATCGAATACATAGGTATATGTAGAAATTATTGTTAATAAATTATAGTATAAATTATTACATACGCAAACCCAGCATGTAAATTTGGTAAATATCTATAGGTTTTACGCTTGTACATAAAAAAAACATATGATATCTACCTTGCAATATTTGACTGAAATTTGTTTTTTCAAACAGTCTGTTCAGGATTTTTTTTACCAAAACTTAGCATATCCCAGGATATTTTATTCTATTATCGGCCAGGTAACGGTGTGTTAAAAAAAGTCAGGATTTTTTTCTGGCGAAGTAAGTTGAGAAATATTACTTGCCAACTTTTTTTACTTACCAAAAATAGTTTTATTTTTCCGAAATAGGTGCATAAGTAAATCAAAAACTATAAAATGTAGAAAGAAAAACAATTTTGAGAGTAAAAAAATTGCAACAATAAATGACCTAGTGTATGACCATGAACGTATTATTTATTCTTATATAAGTAACTATTTTGGCGAAAGAAACGGCAGTTTATCAAAATACGGTACATTTTGAAGGAATAATTGAATAAAGTGATCAAGTGGGTATCGTACGCGCCCTTGAAAGTTTCCTTAGTAGCAAGCATAGATTAGGAATGAATGTTGAAAGTTGCAAGTAATAATTGACTAAAATATGTAGGTACGAGTACCTACCGCTGGTAACACTTTTTCACCAGCAAAAACAATCTTTGTTTTTCGCACTATTTGATTTGGTAGCACATAGATCAATAGCATATATTTTTTAGATTCTTAACCCCCAGTTTTTAAGGAGTTAGAGGGACATATACATTCTATCACTTTGGAAAGATCGACCTTATGCAAAAATGGTTTTAGAAAACTCTAAATCATTTTATATAGTTAACCTGCATAATGAGTAAGCTTGATGAAAATAACATTATTTTAATTTCAGTCGCCTCCTTCTGTTATTTTGTTTTATTTATTTTTGTATAACAATCGCTTACAGAATACTGAATTAACTGTGTATACTCCACAAATAGGGAATAATGTAGCCGTTTTCCGCTATTCTGCTAGGGAACCCCAACATTGAACATTGCAATAGATAAGGTAACTATTACTTATTTAATGAATATTACACATAATACCACACTTTAATGACCGTAAATGTTTGCAGCACTAAAATTAACTTTTATTTCGGTTCAACAATATAATTAAAACAATTTACCCCGTGTTGTTCCGGTTATCTTTGCAGAATAGACCATCTGCCTTCCTGCCAGGCAGCTCGTAAAAGGCGAGCATATGCTTACTGTCACTAACACCTTGACATCTCACTAGGTGGTAGAGTTTCGCAGCGACTCACCCGGAATGGTACCAATGCCTTACCTATTCCTGCCGCCATAACGTCCAATGCTTACCGTTGACGTGTTCCGGTTCGGAGGGTTAGGTAGCCGGTAAGCGTTTTTTTTTGCTCGAGGCCTAGCATCTCGGCTTCAGGTTGGCAACGCAGCGTTACCACCTTTGGTGTCTCTAGGCGGCGTGAATTTCTTACTATCAGGAAATCCACCTGCTTGTTTGCCTTCCAATATCATAAAAAAATTAAAAAAAACAAAAAAAAACTGCTTGGTGGTTAATACAAGAGAAAGTATGGAATAACGCAGAGTATATTGTGTTGTATATTTGTTATGTACAGTTTACAACGTTTGGTATAGGTATTCAATTACAATGCAACGTCATTCGAATGTCCTACTCTTGTACAGTTAGAGTTATGCGTTTTGTTTATTTTATTATTGTAAATCAAAGCCATCTATCTTAACTTTTGTAATACCACACTTATAAGAAAACTCTACAAATCACAAAATAAAAGGACTTGTGGTAATGTAGATTCCTATACGACGCACCAATAATATCTATGGTGTCTACAGGGAACCATCAGGAGAGCCGTCTTTATTACATAGAAAAATCAATTAAGTTAGTCAATTGCGTAATTTATGATAACTTATCTAGATTAGATCACTCTTCACGACAAGAAAAGTGATCGAGTGGATATAGACTCCAGACTCCAATGATGTTGCTACCCTAATGACCATAGCACTAATGTTACGTATTCCATGTATGGACAGTGAAACTTTAGAACACTTTCGCAATCAGTGCTTCCAAAGAGCTTTTGGCTTAGATATTGTTAAGGCGAGGATTGTTGAACCAGAATAAATTTAATTAACACCCAGACCCGGAAATGCAGACTTCTAAATTTTTATCATACAAAAGCCTGCCCCCGTCGGGAATCGCCTCGCTGTGGGTCAGTGTGGTTAGGTGTGTACCCAACGAGGCGGTTTAATTAATTATATACATATCAAAATCAACGAAGTGTTATTGCTATATCGAGTGGAAATAGACTCCAGACTCCAATGATGTTGCTACCCTGATGACCATAGCATTAATGTTACGTATTCCATGTATGGACAGTGAAACTTTAGAACACTAGATATGATTGGTGTGTCGTATAGGAATCTACTTTACCATAAGTCCTTCTATTTTGTGATTTGTAGAGTTTTCTTATAAGTGTTGTATTACAAAAGTTAACATAGATGGCCTTGATTTAAAATAATAAGATAAATTAAACGCATAACTCCAACTGTA
The DNA here is from genome assembly GCA_002245475.1 of Calephelis virginiensis. NCBI lineage: Eukaryota > Metazoa > Arthropoda > Insecta > Lepidoptera > Riodinidae > Calephelis > Calephelis virginiensis. Next base: position 472,381 of record NJDC01001449.1, read on the forward strand.
CAAGAGTAGGACATTCGAATGACGTTACATTGTAATCAAATACCTATACCATACGTTGTAAGGCGGTGGTACCATTACAGGTGAGTCGCTGCGAAACTCTACCATCTAGTGAGATGTCAAGGTGTTAGTGACAGTAAGCCTATGCTCACCTTTTACGAGATGCCTGGCAGGAAGGCAGATGGACTATTCTGCAAAGTAAACCGGAACAACACGGGGTAAATTGTTTTAATTATATTGTTGAACCGAAATAAAAGTTACTTTTAGTGCTGCAAACATTTACGGTCAATTTCCACGGGAAGACCATAATTATGAGAAGGCGATTATAAAAGACGCAACATATTGAAATTCAAATAAAATATATAATTGAATTAAATGCAAATATAAGTAAATTAAGGAAGCAATAAAACTGTATATTTTATTCAATCTGACATAAGACAATAGTTCGAGTTCTAATTTGGTTAATTTTATATGTATAAAAATTTAAAAAAAGTACGCTAGATGTGTCGTCTTCTGGGACTGGTGTTCAACCTCTGAATTGTTGCTTCTGATTCCTATCTGCTTCCGCGTTCACAAGTTGTTTTTGCTCTTGAAGGAAGTTCAAACGACTAACTTTACATTTAAATATAGCCAAAAAAGATTCATCGTCATTTGATTGATAAAAGGCGAAAAACAAATGTTTTGTGTCTGGGGTTTGAAAGTTTTAACTATTTCCCCGATTCTACGAGCTAGCTAATAGCTATACTAAAATACCTAATACACCGATACTTTACATAGCCAATCTGTCTGGGTCCTCTGTGCACATAGACTTCCTGCCTCTTCCTCTGTGGTAGTTGGTAAGAGGTGCACATAGGTTTAGTTTGTCATTACCAATTAGAACGAAGTTCGAGAGTATTAACTGGGCCGGGTAGGAATGGACTGCCTTAAACCTACTCCTGCCGCTACAATGACGGTGTTTGGCACTGTCGTGTATAGTCCAAACTGCGGAAGGTAAGGTAATATGTAGGCTTGAATACCAGACCTCACAGCTTGAATAATCTCACACCATCAAATCCCCTAAACGGGAGAAATACCTGTAGCTTTATCATGACAATGAAAAGAGTAATAAATGTGAAGGAAGCTAGGCAGGTCTATGGGAATTGTGACATTAGCCAGTCGATATTTCTGCCTACCCCGTAAGGCAGGCGAGCATAGGCTTACCGTCACTAACACCGTGACATCTGACTAGGTGGTAGAGTTTCGTAGCGACTCACCCGGTTTGGTACCACCGCCTTACTTATTCCTGCCGCCTTATCGTCGTGACGTGTTCCGGTTTGGAGGGTAAGGTAGCCGGTAAACTTAGTTTTGCTCGAGGCCTAACATCCCGGCTTTAGGTTGGCAACGCACCATTACCACCTTTGGTGTCTCTAGGCGGCGAGAATTTCTTACCATAAGGAAATCCGTCTGTTTATTAGCCTTCCAATATCATAAAAAAAGGGACTTGGCGTGAAAATACGTACTGCTTTAGCAATGCTGCTTTTATAAATATAGAATATACATATATATTGTAAAGAGTGTTTCTCTAAAAATAACAGCACCACTAATATCGTAAACGAGGAACTCGGTCTGGCATTCTGTTATGCTAGACCGATTTTGATTTTTGGTATGCAGATAATTAAATATCCCAAATGACTAGGGCAACAGAATGAAAGTTTGTATGTATGAAAATCTATTACACGCTGACGAAGTCGCAAACAAATAGTTGATATACAATGTGGATGGATATAGTCCGGTGAAGTTGTGAAAACCGCGAGATTAGCAACATATTAGCCATTTTAAAAATAATATGGATATAGGTACCCGGGGAGACCAAGGTTGACATTCCACGATCAAATCGCTCAGTTGTTATCAGAGAGAGAGATGTCGAGAGTCTTCAGAACCGGCGTGTGTGCATGAAAATAGTAATGAATGTGGAGTTAGATAGGCAGGACTGCAAGGATCCTAACATTTACCACTCGGTGCTATTTGCCTACCCTATGCATACTTAGCTTGAATATATAATATATGTATGTATGTATCATAAATCGCAAAAGGATTAAAAATATTTAATACATAGTTTATGATTATTAAAGGTCACTTCTACGCTTTCTCGCTATTTTATAATTTCTGGCCTACCGGTTTCACAGATCAAAGTTAAGATAAATTATTACTGTGAATATACATTCATTTCATACTTACATCAAACATAATTCAATTAAGTAACATCTGTATTTTCAAGTTATGATAGTGCGGCTTGGATCCTTATTGTGTTTTAAGAAACAATTAAGGGCTTGGTGTATACGAGAGCGAGAGAGCTTTCGTTAAGAGCTTTTTTCTGAACTCTCCAATCCGGAACCCGACCAATTCCGATCTGATTTAGATATTGACACTACACCCCAAATCTAACCCAAAAGTAAGCAAATTATATACATACATACATATCTTCACTCCAAGTCCCTTACAAGGTAGGCAGAGAGTATCGAGTGCCAGACCTCACGATCCTGACAAACCTGGTTTGCATCCTTCACATTCATAACCCTTTTCATACAAACACGCCGGTTTTCATACAGCTTATATGCTTGTGTTATGGGTGTTAGTCAACGATACTAATACATAGGAACACTTAAATAGATACCAGAAACAAATTAATAAACACCCAGACCCGGAAATGTTCTTCTAAATGTTCATCACACAAATGCCTGCCCCTGTCGGGAATCGAACCCAAGCCTCGCCGAGGGTCAGTGTGGTTAGGCGTGTACGCTAGCCACTCGACCAACGAGGCGGTCAATGTCGCAGGCATCATCTACATATTATTAAAACAAGCATGAAATTTTCTTCCATCTTGCACTAGCAATTTATAAGAAAAATAAAATGTTTCTGCTAGGATATGTTCCTCAACAAGAGATGTATACAATATTTTTTTTCGTTTGTTTTTGTATGAAAAGAGTAATGAATGTGGAGAAAGCTAGGCAGGTCTGTCATCCTTTGCGACAAGATGGATGAATTAATTTTACAACTACTTATTATCGGATAAATAAAAAAGCGTAGTCCAATCTAACGATATTTTTCTCACCAAATTTCCCACTTCCGCTCGGAGTAGTGAAAAAACTCCTCGAGTGAACACGGCTCAAATACAGACAGGTAACTGCTATAAGTAGAAGCGTCTTCAAAACATTTATATTGTATAGTAGCAGCCCGTCCGGGCTTCACACTGGTGGACAAATTTCTAATTTTCCTAACAATAACGAAGCCTATGTTCATTAGAGAATAATGCCGACTCATAATGGTTAAAGCTTTTTCAAATCGGTCGATTAGTTTTGGAGCCTATTCGATACAAACAAACAAACAAATATTTCCTCTTTATTATTAAGTATAGATGTGAAACCATCGACATAGGTACACATACGAAATTTCAACCCAATCGTTCTATCCGTATTATAGTAGACATACCAACAACGGCAGCGCTTATCTCAGTATGGAAGGGCAATCTACGAAAACTGCACGGACGCAGGATCATAAAATTTGGCACACTTATAGTTATATACTTATATAGTGCATAAGAAGTGCAGAACGCTATTAATATATGTCAATAATAATGTTTATAAAGTACATTAAATCAATAAAAAAAACATTACCCACACTACCATTAATTGGACACACATAAACATATATATTGATGATAACAATAAAAGATCACGGATGGCGCACTATAAAGTTTGGAAACAAAGTTGATGGTCTTGATAAATGAAGATGTCATTCTTATCAACAAGATATTAAAATTTATCATGGTCGAATTTCAACCAATGGGCGACCACTAGTTCTTAAAACTCGTTGTCCTATCACATGTTTTCCCGTAGGAATGAAGCACATTCTCGCGGTACAAAGTAGCATAAGTTCATTAGGGACAAAAGAATTTTGCAAATCGATCCAGTAGTTTCGAAGCCTATTCAGTATAAACAAAGAAACAAACGATCAAATATTTTTTCTCTAATATATTGTATAATAAATTGTGTAAAATAAATATTAATATTTAATAATTTTGTAATCGGCATTAGCATTCTGTAATAATCAGTATCTGCATCCGATCCGTGTAACATACACGGATCGGATGTACTACTAGCAGTTTCTCGAAACTTCGCCTGCGTAACTTGGCTTCTGTTGCACCGATTTTGATGAAACAAAGCCTATGTCACTCAGGGATAATGTAGCATTCTAAAGGTGAAAGAATTTTTGAAATCAGTCCAGTAATTTCGGAGCGTATTCGTTTCAAACAAACAAAAAATCAAATCTTTACTCTTTATAATATTAGTATAGAAGTATAGATATAGATAGTATAGATACTGCATTAATAACAATTTTGGCCTCTCTCTCAATCTCTTAGCCCAAATGGTTTCTGCCGAATTCTTGCAGGTACTCTGATGGCTTATCTAATAAAATAGTCACGAAGTTCTGTTGAATGGATTAACATCTAGAGTTCTCCCATCCTTGTTTCGTGTCTATGATGACTAGTCAAAACACGAGCAAGTTCAAATGATTATATTACCTGTATACTAAATAAAAAGTTAGTTGTTCGAAAGTGAAAAAATGAATTTGACTTATTAATATACATATAACTTCAAAGGTATTATAAATCAATAATGTTTTATTGGTCTTCGCTAAGTTTATCAACTAAATTCTATTCTAAATGTATTCTAAAATGTAGATAAATTTAGAACTATTGCATATAGTAAAAGCTTAAAGAAGGAAACGATGAAAGCAATCACGAGCTTTCTTCTGTAATGTGACCTCGATTGATTTTTCTATAAGTTTAATGATTTTACAAAACAAACATATATTTCTATTTCACCAATTATGCACCATTAACACAGTCTGTAACTCATCCTAAAAAAGAATACTGTTTTTCTCTTCTTTCTCTGTTGTACTTGGCTTCTGTGTAGGCGCAGGGCCTTACCAACCGCAATCCGGTCCTGATTTGTTACTGTAGATAAAATATAATACACACGGAAGCACATTTGTTTGGGAGTTATTAATTAACGTTACGTCAAGCCGTGGGAAATGAACGAAGGTGAAACATAAAACCGTTTCAAAATGTGATTAATTATGTCACATTATACATTTGAACGCAAACTAATTTGGCACGTCACACAAAGGTAATGGAAGTTTAAATGTAACGTTCATTATAATGAAGCGATATACCTTCAGACGCTGTGGATCACCAGGACGCTTCTGAATTAAAAACATCGTTTGGAAATGAATTACAATAAATGTGTTGTGATTCAACTAAATTAAGTAAAGTATATCTATATTGCTCAATTATACAGATTTTTTAACTGGTTTCCATATGTGTATTGCCGGGGTTATTGTTTTAGATTTTTATATATAAACGATCTAACAGCGACTTCAGACGAAAACCAATTTAGGTACTATCACTAAGCGAGTGCCAATTTGATTAGTTTAAAAAAACACGTGATGTTTTTTTAAACAATTGAAAATTCGTAATATAACATTATAGGTCAAGTCTCGATTTCTTTCTTCCATTTTTTTAACTTACTTGAAAAAATGAGGTACTACTACTACTACTAACTATGTACTGTGCATAATTGTATATTCCATCAAAACGCAAATCCTTACAAAGCCCGGCTTTTGGTAATTTACAAAGTGCACTTACCGCGGTTGTAGGTTCGACTCGTACCGGCACGGCTCTGGCGATGTCGGGGGAGGCGGAGCGTTCCCGCTCGCGCATTTCCCCCGCTAGGGCCGCCGCACGCGCCGCGCGGGCTGCCACTTCCAAACATCCACTTGATTTGCTCCTGTGTATAAACTAACTATATACATCCTTATATTATAACAGAGATATAGAAAATATAAGAGTAGAAAGTATAATACTAATTCGAGAATCTGCAAAACATTGATGATCAGCGTAATTTAAATCTGAATTCGGAATTTAAAATGAATGGTGGTATATTTTAATTCTTATTTTATCTCTCTTGCCTCTGCGGTCTAATGGCCCAGTATTGGACTTGAATTCGTGAACTCCCAGGTTCGAATAAAAAACACCGAACTCGGGATTGGACATGAGATACTTTTTCACGGGCGCGATTTTTTTTTCCTTATATTCTAACAGATAATGTATAGAATAATAATAATATATAAAAACAATGAGAATAATAGAAATTATATTACTAAACTGAGAAACTACAAAAATATAGGTATCTGGTTGCTCAGCATAGGTTATGTATACATTTTTAATTATTGTAGGTATAGTGAATTGGTAATATATATAATATAATTATAGTATAATGGTATAATTGTATTGTATTGTATAGTGGTATAATTGTAGTTAATTGGTTAACTCTGTGGTCCAGCGGTCCGGGTGTTGGACTTGACTGCATGAGGTCCCGGGTTCGAATCCCGGGTCGGCCAACACAAATGGATTTTTCCAATTTTCTAATAAAAAAATGTTGGTCGGGATTGAAAATGTGCCCGGTTGGCGATAGGCTTGCCACCTATCACATTGTGGGACTTAGTGTCTTCGGCTAGTCGTGGGTGCCTTGGTTGTACCTCTGCCTACCTCTGCGGGGATATGGGCGTGAAGATACTTTTAGGTAATTGGTAAGAAAAAAATTACTGTATTCACAATTTTCAGTATTATTGTAAGCTAGCTGTTGCCTGCAGCGTTGCCCTCGTGGTTAATGGTCCCACAGGAACATTATTTCGGTTATTTTTTTTATGTTATAGAAAGGCAAACAAGCAGACGGATTTCCTGATGTCAAGAAATTCACGCCGCCTAGAGACACCAAATTCATAATCGGTTCAGCAGTTTTTGCGTGAAGAAGTAACACACAAACATTTAAACTTTCGCATTTATGATATTAATTAATAGAAATAACATGATAGGATTTTAACTTTAATCAATGTAACGATGCTTAGATGTATTTGAGTTGCTTATATGTATTTAATTTTTTTTTATGTTACGATAAAGCGTGTTAGGAATGACTGGACTCGTGTAAATAGTTCAGTAACCTCGGTTACTAGTTTACCAACAGCAGGCGACGAGGTGGTCAAAATGTGATTATGTTTATGCAAAGTTTAAGAAATGTTGATACCTGACGGGCCTGTCGATGGGCCCCAGCATCGAGAGCGGCTGGTCGGGCGCGGAGGGGGCGGGAGGCAGGTACATCACGTGCCCCGCGAACGACATGTACGACTTGTTGCCGCGGAATATGTTCGACTCCTGATGTATCTACACATTTTACAACGTGGTCAATGAATGATCAGAGTAGGATGTAGTACCGCGACGTAGACAGTTAGTTACTAAGTACGAACGGTCACGGCGCAGGCTTGTTAAATTCATTTTTATTGTAAAATATATAGTCGATATAAATTTTATTTAAATAAACATAATCGCCTGTGTGGTCTAGCGGTCCGGGTGTTGGAATTGATTGCATAAGGTCCCGGGTTCAAATCCCGGGTCGACCAACAAAAAGAAAATTGGATTTTTCCAATTTTATAATAAAAAAAATGTTGGTCGGGATTGGAAATGTCCCCGGTTGGCGATAGGCTTGCCACCTATCACATTGTGGGACTTAGTGTCCGGCTAGTCGTGGGTGCCTTGGTTGTACCTCTGCCTACCCCTTCGGGGATATGGGCGTGAAGATACTTTTTTTTAAACATAATTCATCAACCCTATCTCTTATTACTTCTATACTTCTAAGCTGAGTGTTACTAATATTAAAAGAACTTGTAAAATCGTTTTAATAGTTTCTGAATTTATTGTTAAAGATGTTTCAAAAGTGTTTAATACCAAGTAGTGATGTGCTGAAAAAAGAAAAATATTCCATACCTATATAGGTATTAGTATCTTGATACTGCTATTACTGGCTGAGCACTCTGCTCGCCCACTAGCCCTGTGACGTTGTTAAAGTCAATAGACGTACACAACAGTAGTCATTTCGAAAAAAAAAATGCTATTAGAATCTATATTGGTATGGAATATTTTTCTTTGTTAGGTATTAGTATCTATATACCACTATTAGTATCTATATTAGTATGGAATATTTTTCTTTGTTAGGTATTAGTATCTATATACCACTATTATTATCTATATCGATATGGAATATTTTTCTTTGTTAGGTATTAATATCTATACACCACTATTAGTATCTATATTGGTATGGAATATTTTTCTTTGTTCAGCACATTACTACTTGGTATTAAACAATTTTAAAAAATCGTAATAAGTGAATCTTAATATGTAGTAATCGTATTTTTGGGAGAATCTTTTCCCTTGTTAGGTGAGATTAAAAGTTTTTAACGCTGCACATTTTAAATTTATTATCACATAGTAATTCAAAAATATGATATTTTTTTTTATTTGTAGACTTTTTGAACTAATTATGAAAAGCACACATTATCTATGCTCTCCTGTGTCCTGTGCTGAGTCAAACTAATACTAATACTATAAAGAAATAAACTGTCTGTCCCGCAAAACGTCAAGAGACGATTGAAAACCTTCGATTCAAGTCCGATTTTTTTATGATATTGGAAGGCAAACAAGCAGACGAATTTCCTGATGGTAAGAAATTCACGCCGCCTAAAGACACCAAAGGTAGTAATAATGCTTTGCCAACCTGAGGCCGGGATGTTAGGCCTCGAGCAAAAGTAAGTTTACCGGCTACCTTACCCTCCGAACCGGAACAGGTCATGACGTTATAGCGGAAGGAATATGTAAGGTGGTGGTGGTACCAATAGAAAATATCGACTTAATGACTAATTAAAAGATAATTGACGTCTTTGAGTGTGGCCTTAGAGAATAAAATCCGTATTCGTATCCGGGGACATAATATAGTATTGAATACCCGATATATCAATAATAAGACAGAATAATAGATTAATTTAAATACCTTTTCAGAAGACACGGTAGAATCGTCTTTTGTATCACTGGTCGTAGTATTTTGTATTAACGACTGATGGTAGAGCAACGGATTGTTTAAGGAGTTGGGAGCTGACTTCGTCAAGAACCAGTTCTGCTGTGGCTCTTCCAACATCGGTTCATGTTCTAGGTCGAACCTTCTAGAACCCAACGCCGCCCCCAGCGCCCCTGAAACTGACTTGCGGAGTTTCTGCAAGCTGTTGAAACCCTGCTGCAATTGCTTGCTCTGGAAACAGTCGTAGAAACACGAGACACCTTTAAACTACGAGGAAAGTATTATTTCTGTCACTATTGTAATGACGAGGAATAAAGATAAAAATGTCATTAGAACACGCTACGGGTTTGCAAAACCGTTGAAGTGAAAACCAATAAAGAAAATTAAATATCTACTGTTTAAAAGAGAAAAGTAAATCTGTGCATAATTCCAATCGGGGTAGAACAGCATAATTCAGAACAATACATAAAAAGTAATAAAAAAATAAAAGGAAGAAGTTATTTTTTACATACATGTCATAAATAAAGGATTAAAAAAATCCATATACATAAAAGAAAAAAATGTGATTATCCTAATACTGATTTTTTAACTGCATTATTTAAAAATAGGTCAAATCTTTAATAAAATGCAGATATAAACTGTGTAACATGGAGATGAAGATATCTAAGGTTAAAAGGAAATGGGCGTAAAAATTTTTAGACCCGGTTCCGTAAATCTAATTAAAGTTATCAACACTATAAAAACTTAAAGTCAAATAAATGACTTTTGGGTTTCAATATAATAGTATAGATCGTATAAGTTGTAACAACACACCCCACTATCGCATTTTCGCGTACGAGTTTATTCATAATATGCAGGCAATACACATAATAATTCTTCTGGAATTTATTGTCCAATTACCTAACACATTTTAACCAAATTCTGTAGATTTGAGAGCAGACGTTTTGACCCATACAACTTGACAGCATTACTACATTTCTAAAGAGCATCATGCGACCGATTGACCGATCGGTGCGTATACAGATTGCAATATCCAAAAAAAATATACATACACATAAGTTAGACGTCGTTTTAAATATTAGGACTAACAAATTTTTATAACCTACTTAGCGTCCGCCCGGCTTCGCGCGGGTATTAAATCTTATATATAAAATTGTCTTGTTACAATGTTCTTTCCCGTACTCTTCCGAAACGGCTTGACCGATTTTCATGAAATTTTGTGAGCATATTGAATAGGTCTGAGAATCAGCCAACATCTATTTTTCATACCCCTTAGTGATAAGGGTTGTCCACCCTAAACTTTTTTTCTAGAAATAATTTATATGGCAAAACAAGGTTTGCCGGGTCAGCTAGTATACATATAAACCTTCCTCTTAAATCACATTATCTATAAAAAAAAACCGCATCAAAATCCGATTAGTAGTTTGAAAGATTTAAGCTTACAAAGGGACATAAGGACAGAAAACGCGACTTTGTTTTATACTATGTAGGTCAGTGGTTCCCAAACTTATTTTGTCTACTGCCCACTTTGAGAATAAATATTTTTTTAGCGCCCCCCTTTTTTCACCTATTTAAAAACCACCATAACTTCAAAT
>NJDC01001449.1:483910-525334 GCA_002245475.1 Calephelis virginiensis
CGCCTCTACACAACGCCCCCATTTTCTTTCTGGGTCTCTTACCGCCCCCCTTGAGACCTGCAGCGCCCACAAGGGGGCGTTATCGCCCACTTTGGGAAAGACTGATGTAGGTAGTGATTTAATAGTGGGGCCCATCATATCAGATTAGACGATCTTCTTTGATAGCAAAAGACAGCGAACCAGTATGCGGCTCCCCTGATAGTAAGAGATAACTGCAACCTTTAGACACCATAGATGTTGTAGGTGCGTTGCTGTACTGCGGCCGTGTTAGGCCAATTGTGCATGTCTACCGTCTACCCTACCCTTTGGACTGGAACATGACATAGCCATTATGGCGAAATAAGTACATCGGTGTTCTAACCCCGGCTAGTTGCTGCACAGCATTAATCACTAATGGTCTTGTTGGTTTCGCCTTTGCTAGACTCCTACGAGCTACCAGACGACGGCAGATGGTCTATTCTACGTAGAAGAACCAGACCAACACGGGAAAAACCTTCTTTACATTTCGTCATTTGACTTACATTGTTCTTATCTCTTCCTAACCCAAAAGTCATTTTAATGATGGTACCTATATTTTATTTACTTTTTTAGATATACTGAATATTGCATAAAAAATGAAGGACTATTTTAGAAGAACCTAGCAAGTTATAAAACTAGCAGTTGTCCTCGGCTCCACCCACGTATTTAACTTACACAGCTCATCTTCAAAAATGTGAGTAACAGGATCAAAAGACAACTATATCCTTATCCAGGTCAACAGACAAACATTAGCACCAGGCCATCTGTGTGCATGCTGCGACTGGATCAGGTGTTCCCACACATTCACATTGCAAACATTTATATTAATGAACTTTTTCACAAACTTTCGTATTCATAACATTAGGTAAAGGTATTTTATTTCATTAATCAAAGTGCATAAGCATTGCACTTTATAACAAGTATAAAGTAATACGAGTACTTCATAATAAATATAAGTGTAAGTACAATTTAATTATATCTTAGGAAGAAATTATTAAACCAAAGAAAACGACGATTAAAAAATAATACTTACTCTCTTAGAAGGAAAAAGGGTAATAAAAATACCGATAACATAAATTATTGATGTTAAACGAATTGATAGTGTAATAAGAATAGATTTTAAACAAAAAAAGCAACACCAAGAAGCGTAAATAGTTATTAAAATATTATGTTAAATAAAAAAATAAACAAAGAGACTTGTTATAAATATATAATATACATAAAATAAAAAAAGGTTAATTGTTAAGTAACAAAGGTGCTCCACAAAAAAGCGTGCAATTTTATCATTACTCCTCCTCAAAAAGTACACGGGAGGTTAGGGAACTAAATTATTTTATTAGTCATGTTAGTCACAACTCTAATCTGTAACAACAATACAGTTAGAATTATTAATATAATATATTGTACGAATTTCCGTTTGTAAGCAATCATCATCCGAAATAAATGCTATTAAATTAAACATCGTTTTATAAAATCGTCAGTACCTCGTATCTATAACCTTTAAGAAAATTAAAAACTAAAATGAAACTGGTAAAAATATTTTGAAAACCATTCAAAAAGAAATAAATAGTATTCAGATTATTCCACAAATTAATTATTATTTTGATTGTAATATAATTTACTGAAAACATTTTAAGAAATTCGCTGTTGTACCTAACAACACTTTACCTAAAAACTGTAAGCGCTTTCTATTGTCTTTTTCTGTGTTAAAGGTAGTAATGGTGCGTTGCCAACCTGAGGCCGAGATGTTAGGCCTCGAGCAAAAGTGAGTTTACCGGCTATCTTACCCTCCGAACCGGAACACGTAATGACGTTATGACGGCAGGAATAGGTAAGGCGGTGGTACCAATACGAGTGAGTCGCTGCGAAACTCTACCACCTAGTCAGATGTCACGGTGTTAGTGACGGTAAGCCTATGCTCGCCTATTACAATCTGCCTAGCAGGAAGGCAGATGGTCTATTTTGCAAAGAAGCCTGGACCAACACGGGGAAAGCAATAACTATTACAACAAAAAATAATTAGCAAATTTGGTCCGTTCAGGCGTGATGCGGTGACCGCGCGGAATGGAGATATTTTTTTAAATGTAGGGACTCGGAACGAAGTTAGTACTCGGTTATGAAATTGGCCACGAATGAAATCGCAAACGAAAGCTAATTTAATATTTATTATATTCATAATATTTATTATATTAATGTCGAGCAGGTGAGTAATCGCCTCATCGACTCTGCAATAGTACTACGCTAGACAAAACCCTTCATACAACGGCAATATGTATTTTATCTCAACAAGTCAAAATGAAAAAAAATGAAATAAATTTTCTATACGTATGATTTTGCACAATACAATTAGAAGCCTATTGTATAGTATTTAAGTGCAATAAGCTTTCATCCACCGTTCTGCACACTATGTGTACAAATGTTAATTAAAAAAATGCATTTATTTCAGATGTGGACATCCTAACATCCCGCGCACTTGGCAGATCGGCATGGGCTCACTTTGTCCTGGTCGCGGGGTAGGGACAGGCTGAAGGGCTGCGCGGCAGGGCTGTAGGTGGCGAGGGGAGGCGCGGCCGGAAGCAGGCCCCCCTCGGCCCCCTCTCCCGCCGCCCCCGCGCCGTCCGAGCTGCTGTCGCCCAGGTCCTGCTGGGGCGTCCATGCTGCACTCGTATCTGTTATCTAAATAGTATTTTAAGCTTTAGACGCTGCATAAAGGCAAGTAAAACGTCGAAATGATACAGTAGTCACAGCGATTGTTGCAAAATAGGCTTACAAAAAAGGTGTGTGTGCGATTCACACACGATAGAAGTGAAACTTCAGTAAATCGACAAAAGAATGAGATGAATTTGTGTCTCTCACCTGCAAAAGAGTGAGATGAATATATATTTGTGTCTCTTACCTATTGTTTTTCCGTTGCACCCGTTTTGAAATCACAACGATTCTAAAGAAGTTTCACTTCAAAAAGCAGAAGGCTCTCATGATAGGTCAGTGAATAAGCACACAGGTCTCTTGCTGCTTGCTGTCCTGCGGCGTGGATCGCCTATGGTGCAAGTCTACTGTCTAACCTACGGCCTACCAGAATATGACAGAGTCATTATGGCGGCGGGATAGGTAAGGCGGTGGATCCCTAGATCCCAGTGGTCTACTCGGTCCTGACCTATATTTTAGCCAGTGCTCGCCCCTTACGAGCAGTCTGACAGAGAAACAGCTAGTCTATCTAACAAATTGGTGCAATATTATTTAACTCTATTTGTATCATGTCTGTCTTCAAGAAAAAAATTACAATGCAATATTGTGTTTTCTCTAATAGAAATCAAATACATACCTTCTTCCGAAATCTATTGGAATAATAAGAACATTGTATCTCGACCTTATTTTAAAGTATAAGACGTATAAAATGTGCAGAGGTTGGTTGCCTGTTCTTTTTTTGGTGGGCAGGTATAAACAGACATGTCGATATGACATTTAAAGGGATTGGGTAATAGAAATAAATGTATTGCAAACACGTTGATATCGGGCTGCCAGCAAAAAATCGGATTAATGAAAAAACCTTCTTTTATAAAATAGTCACAAATATTCGGTTCATAAAATTGATAGAAGATAGCTTTACTTTGCGGAAACACATACTTTAATCCAAATAAAATTATTTAATTTGCAAATTAAATTTTTTGGCGGAAATTTGCAAATAAAATAATTTTATTTGAATTTATTCGGTTCAGGTTAATTGTAGGCAACCCATTTTAGTATGATTTTTAATATACTAAATTTATTATAAAATATTTTTCATTCTATTGTTAATTCGGAGTAGGTTGATATGAATTTGGATCTTCCACTAATGGAATTGTGTATTATGATAAACTTCTTACATGTCTCGGTGAGTCTATCCTATGATCACTGTGGCCATGGTCTCCAGAGATGCCCGAGTCTCCGGACTTGTCTGCGGATTGCTCTGATCGCGGCGAAGATTCGGGTGATATATCGCCAGAAATTTTCGTTTCTACCGCTAAGGGTTGAGATTCTGCAATAAAAATATAATAACATTGTTAAATATTTAAATTTGTAAATTTGAATATGTATATAGAGATAAAATTAATTTGAATCGGCTGTACATGGTTGGCAGAACATATTTTGACCATTTCTAGAATTTTTACGTCTATCAATTAGGCAATTCGTTATTTAATCATTACATAGTATAAAAGTAAGTCGCTTCCTCTGTCCCTATGGCCCTTTTGTGTGCTTAAATCTTTAAAACAACGCATCGGAGTTTGATGCGGTTTTTTTTAAATAGATAAAGTGATTGAAGAGGAAGGTTTATATGTATATTTCACAACCGTGGCCGGGGCGGGCCGCTAGATTTTATAAATTTATTCTACTAGATATTATATTTTGATACTAAGTATGGTGGAAATTTATACTATTTAGCAACAAATAGAATATTTCTACCCCAACAATAAAATAATGTACTTTGCAACATGTCTTAGGTACTGTTAGAGTGCTAGTAACAAATAAATCTACTTGGCAGGCAGTTGGTCTGATTTGTAAAATAGTCCAGAAGAATTAAGAATAGCACGCTTTTAGGTGTTTTATGGCGGACAGTGGTTGCGTCATGTTTAATGTGATGTTATGTTTCTAAATGATTTTTTCCTTACCAATGAGCTGAGCATCCAGTCTGGCCAACTGTCTCCATGCGGCTGCGGGAGAGAAGTGTGTAATATTTGGCTGTTTCTTTGGCAGAGTCGGTCGCAGCCGTAACGCGATGCCGAGAGAGCTGTCGGAACCCTCGCCTTCAGACCCATCTGATGATAATGCTGATTCCGATGATACTGTGAAAGAAAATGAGGAGCATGTTGAGCATCCATTCAGAATATATATCGCAGACTCTGGGTGCGTTTGCTTCAATTTTAGGTAAGGTAAGCTTACCTTCTCCTTTGCTTTGAAATTGCTCCATCAACGCTTTCTGTTGTATGTATCACTTACTATCACTATACTTATCACTCACACACTCACGCACTCACGCACACACGCACGCAAATACAAAAATAAATACACGTAGTTACTTGCCCTGTCTAATTTTATATAGCGAGATTAACCGCTCTGTATGTCTTATTTGATATTTGCCATTTAAGGTGTTAATTTGTAGGTTAAGTTACCTTGACGCTGTGTAAATGTTTACTTATAAGTGCCATTGGTGTCTCGCGTCCATAATATATAGAGAGTTAAGTTATAACCTGAATGTTGAGTTTATGATAAGTAACAATATGTAATTCTAGGTACCTATATAATAAGCGGTATTGTCAACTTGTTTATGGTTCCAAAAATATAACGCATAAAAGGGTTAGTTAAATTACTTTTCACCAATCACATAACATGCAATGCATGTAAACCATCACTGTATTGTTTAATCGAACGTCGGAATGTAACGACCCCGTCGCCTGCTGGTATGATTTTTTAAAGTTATTTAGATTACCGGATTAATCCACTAGTGCAGTCACTCAAAAGTAGGTACATGCAGCAGCTCGACCGGAATAAATCCATATTTTTAAAATTCCGGCGTTTTCGGAAACAACCGTCTCCTATAAACGTCATAGAAGCTACTGTTGCGTCTATATTTCGTACACGGGATCTAAGAGGCCACGTTTGTGAGACTATCCTACCTTTCAACACCTTTATAGGGGAAGATAAAGTCAGGCACTGCCGCTACGGTGACGAAAAAAAGTAAACCATTGAATTAGTTGTGAGACAATATACAGATTTTTCCCCGTGTTGGTCCTGGCTCCTTTGCAGAATAGACCATCTGCCTTCCTACCAGGCAGCTCGTAAAAGGCGAGCATTGGCTTACCGTCACTAACACCATGATATCCTAGTTTAAACGTGGTAGTTTAGCAACGACTCGTCCAGATTGGTACCACCGCCTAACCTATACCTGCCACGGAGGCTGTTCGGAGGCTAATGTAACCGGTAAACTTACTACTGCTCGAGGCCTAACAACCCGGCCTTAGGTTGGCAACGCACCATTATCACCTTTGGTGTCTCTAGGCGGCGTGATTTTCTTACCATCAGGAAATCCGTCTGCTTGTTTGCCTTCCGTTATCATAAAAAAGTTGACTTACAATTCTTTTTACATTCAACTTTCAGTCTCTCATTGAACTTATCCATTTCCTCTTCATCATGATATCCCAACAGTTTCTTTTCTATAAGATGGTAGTTATTTAACTCTTCGATGATAGGTGTTCCAAGACCAGGAAAATCTTTAAGACGATCTCGAGATTCCACCTGTTTGCTTTCAACCATGCCGAAGTAAAACTGTTTAGACGGGGCCGACTTATCTCTGTGAAGATGAGAAAAATACATATAATAAGTAAAATGTGACCTGGAATCTGTTAATTATTACTAAGACACGGTTTGACATGACTTCCTAAATAAACATACATACGAGATGTACATGTAGGTATACAGATGATACAGGGTTACTTTCAAAGGAACGGGCAAATTTTAATACATGGAAGTTAAGCCTAAAATGAAAATACATTTTAAATATTATTGCTAAATTGTAATATTTACTTTTACAAACACTCATTTAAAATACCTTCATTGTTGTCAGCTTATGTCATACCCAGTACGAGTCATTACGTCACCAGCCTGCGCATGCGATTGCGGTCGGCGGGATTCAGTTGAATGCTTTGTTTACGTTGTAATTTAGTATTTTGCGTCGAACAAAAACCAAACCTCTTGCCAAATTTGTCTGGTCTTTTAAATGTAACCCTGTATATATATAAAATTCACAGTTAGGACAAGACGACATTGTCAGGTCAGCCCATGCCCATTATACCCTGTTTCCCTTGGTCAGCACAACAAGCCTGAAGGAGGATTTTGCTAAATTTTCATCAAATAAAATATTTTTTTTCGAAATTGACGAAGTTACAAAATGTTAAAAAATGTAGAAACCCTAATTTTGAATCGTGTCAGTTCCTACTACTAAGTTGACGATCGAGTGCTGTGCAGCAACATGCTCAGATATGTATAAAAATCCTTTATTTCTGCCGCCATAATAACAATGTCATGTTCCTGTCCTTAGGATAGGTCTAACAGGTCTAACACCTCGGCTACAGGATAGTAACGCACTTATAACATCTATGGTATCTCTCAGTTGTCTCTCACCATCCGAGCCATCTTACCAGTCGTGTGCTTGCCAAAAGTTCTTGTGTTTTATAAAATAAACAAAACTATAATAATTACCCTTACAATATAAATGTTATAAAGCCATAGCTGTCGGTGATTAATAACTTACTTTTCTGTTATGTTATTTGACTTGTGTTTTCTTGTAGGTGAATGTTCTGGCGTTGATTCTTTGCCAGAGGCTTGTCCTCGGTCAGCTATTGACGTGAAATTTTCTTTACTCTCATTTTTGAACTTATTGCTAATTACTTGCTCTTTTAATTGTTTACTTTGTAGGTTAGATTTAAGTTTACTGTCATTCAGCCTGCTTAACGGTCTCCTTGAACTGTTAGCGTTCAAAGGTTTAGCTGCTGGTTTAGTATTTGTTGATCTAAGACTAGACTCATTGACTTTGCTCTGTAATGCCAATTTCGATGGGTTTGTTTTCTGTGTACTCGTTTTTTCACAATGACTAGTTTTGGTTTCACTTAAATTAGATTTATCCTCTACTTCGTTTCTTATCCTACTCGTTGCCTTTTTGAGTTCATGTCGAAATTCGTCTTTTACTTCATTACCTTGTGATAGTAATGAAGGAAGAGATTTCCGCAAAGGCTGGTTTCTTTCACCCAGTGGATTGAATTTAATCATCTTGAGATGCTCTGCTATGGATTTAGATTTTCTTTCACGTGATGTAGTTGACGATTCGCTGCCTTTTTCACTGACTATAGAATGATCAAATGTTTTCTCTCTCCTTAATATGGGTTGTTCAGTTTCTTCTTTGACAAATCTTTCAGAATATCTGAAATTCCTATTAAATAATGGCGTTTTCCAAGCGTCAGTTTGCTCAGATTTGGACGTTTTTGCTCTGCAGCCGCTTTTTTCAGTTCTGGCATTATTGTAATCTTTTTTGGATTGAAGCAATCGTTCTTCTCGTTTCAGTGAGGATGTGCTCTGAATCATATCTCTGTTGTCGGGATATTTCAGATTTTGTTCCTTATTTTTACATGGCGGTTTGTATCGTTTTTCGAATTGGTCGTTTAATTCTAATGATTTGAAATCTTTGTAAGAATTCTTGTAATTCGTGTTATTATTTTCATTACAAATGATTAGTTTTTTGGTTTCATTTCTAGTCCTAAATAATCTAAGTTTTTTGTGAGGTTCGGGTTTACTTTTTTCCACAGATACAGGTGACGTCGCCTCGTGGACCTAAAAAGCAGTAGGTTTTTATTTAAAAAAAATAGACTACAATATAATATTATGTAGAATTCACTACTTTTGTAAGACTACGAAAATGATGGATTTAAATATACTGTAACAAGAAATTCCCTGCTATGAAAGAAAAAACATTAGATTGTTGTAATTTCTACTACTACTATGATTTTTACTTTTCTACTACCAAATTACTTCGTTTTTTTTAAGGTATTAGAAAGCAATATAAGTGATACATCTGAACACAAAACTACAGTTTATTCACAAGGTACAATAACCAATGGAAACAACAAGCACAACAGATAAGTATCAAAATAAAATAAATAAATATCCCTGGACAAGTCACACAAATTGAATCTAACCCCAAAGTAAGCAAATTATATGATTGAGTTATGGGTGTTAGTCAACGATACTTATACACAAAAATACTTAAATAGATACCAGAATAAATTTAATAAACACCCAGACCCGGAAATGCAAACATCTAAATGTACATTACACAAATGCCTGCCCTCGTCAGGAATCGAACCCGAAAACGCCCGTTGTCGGTGTATTTAGGCGTATACATGGCGAGGCCAACATTTAAGTTACTCGAGACTGCATTATAAAAAAAATATAGGAAGTTGTGCCTGAGGGAATTGAACTTATATGAAATCGATTGACAATATTCAGTTATTATAAGAGTTGAAAAAAACTTACAGTTAATGAGGGTGGTTGAGGCGCTCGATATTTTTTCTTAAAATGTCTATTTGCATTTAATTTAGACTTTTGTTCTTCTTCCGGCCTCAAGTCAGGTTCCGATCCAAATTTTTTGTTCAGTTTGTTTGCTGTAATAACAAAAGAAAAATAAATAAACTTGGTTTCTCTAATGAGCATTCGTTAATCATGAGTCTGTTGCAACTACTATTATGTAGTCATTCATTCATTATATTATACTATATAATTATGGTCTAAGATCCGAAGTGAGGTCGACCTACACCGAGCTGATAATAGGATGAAACCGGCTTTATAGCAAAATTGAGTATATCAGAAAATATATTAAAAATGGGTTCCCTAAAAAAATCCTGGACATTTTTTTTTAATTTTTTAAAATGTTTTTTATTTATATAAAGTAGGTATATCTATTCTACTCAGGGCAGTTTGAAAAAGTCGAGCATAAGTTAAATGGGTTATCATCAACAAAATAATTGGTGTTAGAGCGCTAAGTAACTGTTCCGGGTGGGGATCTTCCTCCTTATATATTTCTGCTGCCATGACAGTGGTTGGTATTGTCATGTTCCGGTCCGGAGAGTGTGGTAGGTGGCAGACTTGCAAAATAGGTCTAAAACCTCGGCGACAGGACAGTGACGCAACTATAACATCGCATTAGATAGGGTACGGCTGTCTGTCACGTCCAGGAGAGCCATCAGCCGTGTGTCTGTTCGTTGTTTTGTAATTTAAAAAAAAGAGGCTATTAAATTCATTAATTTAAAAAAATAGACGGATTTCCCATGCTAATTGTAAAAAATGCACATCACCTCCAGTTACCCCCTGGGGTGTGACTCAATCACGGTCTTAGTAACTGACAAAACGGCGCTGGCATTTTACGATGTGTTAACTGCAGTGGGTAATCAGATGAGCTATACTCTTCAAAGATCATTGTGCGGATATTTGATGACGGTTGCAGTATAATTTTATATTAAAACGACAACAAAAAAGTTTTATCGTCTTTATTGCAACAAAAAATCTTCGTCGATATTGACTCAACCAATTGGTATATCTATCCGATGTCCATATTACTTCTTATAATGTGAACGTGTTTTTGCAAAGTGAACTTACATTCGTTATGCCGAAGCTCCAGGTTGGTGTGAGACCTGTGGAGTGGGTCCCGTTCTCTTGTTCTGAAGTCTCCATTCTCGCCACCGCCTGCAGACCGCGATCTGTAGGCACTGGAAGGCTGTAACCAAAGAAATGAAGTTCATTTCCAATTCTAGTAATAATAACCTACATTTTTCATTCTTGTACTAACTCTGACAACTTAAATATAAGTAAAAGACAGGCATTTCAACCATTTATTCTCTTAGGGCCACTTGCACGTTCCTGGGTTATGCATTTAACACTGAGTTAGCGTCTAACTAGGGTTAAATCACCTTATATTTGACAGTTTAACTGAATTTCAAAAGTTACCCGGGAATGTGCAAGTGGCCCTTACAAATTTAAAATCGAGAGCATGGTCACTATAGTCATGGTTGCATTTTACCAACAGCAGAGCACTGGGCTTGTCCGCTACTTTATAGTTTATTTCATTAAAAAAATCAACAAACAAAAGTATTTATTGTTTAGAGAAATTATTATTTAATGTCACTTTTAATTTATTAACCTACAAGTAGAAATGAATGGTGTGTGAATGGTAATCGCTATTCAAATAAAAAATAAATTATTGAAACGTTAGCTACTATGCCATATACAATCAAACGGTTCTTCTGGTGGTGCATTATTTTTATGACATTGGTAGGCAAACAAGCAGACGAATTTTCTGATGTTAAGAAATTCACGCGCCTAGAGACATCAAAGGTGGTAATGGTGCATTGCCAACCTGAGGTGGGGATGTTAGGCCTCGAGCAAAAGTAAGTTTACCGGCTACCTTACCCTCCAAACTGGAACACGTCATGACGTTATAGCGGCAGGAATCGGTATGGCGGTGGTACCAATCCGGGTGAGTCGCTGCGAAATTCTACCACCTAGTAGTATGTCACGGTCTTGGTGACGGTAAGCCTATGCTCGCCTTTTATGAGCTGCCTGGCGGGAAGACAGGTGGTCTATTCTGCAAAGGAGCCCTGACCAATACGGGGAGAAACATTAACCATCTTATTAATAAATATGGATTAAAGTAGGTACTCCAAGTTTCAAACTAATATTATAGACTTTATTACAATGAGATACCGATTATAATGACAACTTAAACTAACTCCTACTTTAGTCTATATTTATTATATTTTGTTTACGGCTAAAGATTACCATCGCGTATAGATGCACCATAGAATTTAGTACGTCGCCAACTTGGGGTTGAGATGTAACATCACAAGAATAAATTTATCACCGCTCATGGAATGTTGAATGTCATAATTGTGGCACAGAATAAGTTATTAGCTTCTAAGGTAGTCGTGGTCTGGTTAAGGGCATAACGTAGCATGTGATATTAAGCAAGAAGCTCCATTGATATTAAGCATCCTTGGTTCAGGTTGACAATATACTACTACATTTCCTATTCCTGCTACCATAACGACTGCGTTGACCCACTCTTTTATCTGGGGGTTAAAGTAGCTCCTAAATTTGCTCAATTGATTTAGCACCTTAGCCGCATGAAAGCGGTGGACTACCATCTGTGTTGTTTATAGACTACGGCTGTCTTCATGAAGAACTGTCTGACAATATGTACAAAAACTTACAGCATGGCCCTGCGGCCTGGTCTCCTGTTGGGTGGAGGCCGGCCGCCTCCCGCTAATGGTGCCGCCGGAGTGCAAGATGGCGCCGTTGTCAGTGCTCCGCAGTCGCGGAGATGCCGTCAGAGATGGCAGCACCTGTAGCGCATAACAATTTATAATTAATGCCAATTTGAGTTTTGGCGGCATCGAGACAAAATATGGACGCACTTTTTTTCATTTTTGAATAATACGTATTTAAATATATTTAATAAGTAATTTTTGTAACATTTTGTGAAATTGTTTTCAGTTAAAGTGCACAAGTAAAGTGGGTAGGTTTTTATTAATAAAATTATTGTGTCGTGCGTTTTCTTGCTGTCGCCGAATTTCTCTTGATGAGCTCGTGTAAGGATGCTACCGCTTTATCTAAGACCACTAACATGACTGATATAACTATGACTTTTATTTGAATATTTTAAGACCAAGTTTTGCGATTTATTTGATGCAATATCATTAAACTTGACTAATGGCACATTTTCACGACTACTCCGAGAACTAAAAAAATGCAGACTTCAGTCAACAGTTTGCAGCCCATATCGGGTGTCTAAAAAAAGTGTCTAAAGACAGTTGAGCGGACATTTTTTTACAATGTCAACATTGTAAAAAAAATTCGGAACGAGTTGAGTTGGCATGATTTATTCATCCGTTTCGTTTTATTCGAGGTCGGTTAGTGATTTGAAAACAAAAAGTAATGTGAAAATGTGTTGGTTAAGTGTTAAAATTATATTTTGGTAAGTGATAAACAATTTTATAAAACACTACACATCATTTAACTAGTTTTACATAAAATTTAGCGATATTTAAGTCGGTCATGTATGTATGTATGTACTTGTGACGTAACGGCCCGCTCGATTTTAACTATTTCCAATTATATAATAAATTATTCCTGTGAATAACATTTGTAACATGTTTATATGACATATTTACAGATAAAACATATAAGTTTTATGAGTGTCTTTCACCAAATACTCCATAATAAGAGATAATAAGAGATTAAATAGCATGTGACACTTTTTCGAGCATGCAAGAATTTAATTTTATAGAGCTTGTGTTGTAAAATATTTGCATGGACATTGTTGTTTCTGTAATTGCATTCTGTTAAACGTTTCATGTTCTTTCGAATGAAGTATACAGAAGGTAAAAAAAACACGTTTGTTTTTCAATAAGAAATGTGTTTCTTGGGAAAATTGGGAAAAAACACGGAAAGTTTTTTCACATTTTGTTTGTTGCAAATGGTTTTGAGGTTAAACATACACATTTTTACGTTATTACGTAGCTTAATTCGCAAGGATTCTAAAAATATATACATTTATATGTTTTTAATACATAAATCGAAAGATATCATCGTTATTCACCAATTTTATTTTGCCGCCATTTTTCGCCAAACGCTGCCTATCTGGCGGGAAAATGGCTTTTGCTTTTAGACTGTTGAGGGGAAAATCTTAGTCTCTTAAATTTTATGAAGATTACTGCATTTTTATGAGATTGGACCGAAATAAAACAAACAGAAAATTTGATGGTAGAAAATATTGACACTAACCTCGATAGAAAAATTTCTACCGACCCGCGGCGGTGTGAGGCTTAAACCTCTCAGGTAAACAAGTTTCCCAGCTACCCTACCCTACCCCTCAAACCGGAACACAACAATGGCGAGAACAGACGCCATGACATCAGTCATCGCAGAACTCTTCCACCTTGTCGTAGTCATATCCCACGTTCGCTTCTCATGAGCCACTTATTATGTATTATATCTTATAGATAAAGTACCTAATGACCGATAGTTTTTTATAGAGCCGGGGCTACTAACATGGTTTTAGTTTTATTTGCAAAATACTATAATTTATACAAAGTAGAACTGTAAAGTATTCATTAAGAGTTCGAGTTTTGTACACATTTTATAAAGTTCCGTGTGGTGACGGCATTGCCGACGAAGGCGTTGTCGAGCCACATGAAAATTTATGTATTATTAATAATAACACACAAATCACTTGACAGATCATATATAGGACTACCTCAGAATCATACCCGAACTTTGTTGCCCGGATTTTTACACTTAAAACAGCGAAAAACTTCATACTGATCCATTAATTTTGTGAGACGTGAAAACACATGAACAAGTTAGCAATTTAAAAACATAGATATGACTATAACGATTCAATATCCTTAATAGGTACATCTAATTGTAGAATTTAGTAGTTCTGACTTCAATATGTATAAGCGGGCCAATGTGTCATATGTTGCGCGGAAAGGATAATAAGATTGTTTTGATAATTTAGACGATCATTACAAATGCATAGAGAGTCAAGATGTGTTCTAAATCTTAGGTCCTGATGACCACTAGTTGGATGTCAGAGTAAATTACCTTGGGCGCGTGTCGAAGGGGCTCATGCGGCAGGGTGTTGGACCTTCGGGCGCGTTCGGCGCCGACCGGCTGGCTGCCCGCCTGGCCCATACTAGACCTTTAGCTTCATCTGGAAATAAAATGGCTTTGTTATAATTTGAATAAATAAAATTAAAGCTTGTGACTAACTGACTTATTAAATTTGGCATTCACGGCTTTGGATTGATGTAGACTAACTCTGAGTAATGGTTTTCGGATTTTTTTTAAGAAAACACAAACTAAGACTATACAAACAGATTATTTCGAAGACAAGTTTTTATCTCAATTAGCTATTATCATTACCTGGTTATTTAACACCGATCGTAGTCGTGTAGCTAACATATTTTTTAATTGTGTGTATTTTTCAAAATTTCTTTTGGCAGTTATTAAATCGAGTGATAAAAGTTTTTCATCATGCCTCCATCGAACGGATATCCGGTTAGTTCCGCCTATTTTAATAAATGTTAAGTTACATCCTGTTTAAAACGACGGAAACTAAGTGAAGTTTTACCTCCCGCGGCTTTGTGCATGTATAATATTTATAAATCGTAACTCATTACATCTTTAGCTATTTAATGGCAGATGATGTCAGTGTGGTGTCCAACGAGCGCTCACTCTTAATTACCGTAATATTATGTGATAATATGCCACATCTTGATAAGAGCGCCGCGTGATGTCTGAAATCCGAATAAGAATAGTACGGTTGTGTAACAACGGTTGTTCTTTAGGATATTTCCGGATGGAACAGGAAGTAGACATTTCAATTCAAATACAACATACGACAGATTGGACATGACTTTTACATGCTACCTGCGTATGTAGTACATTGAGCATACTTTATACCTATCCTATTACCCACTACTCCTGCCGGGGAGCTAAATATGTTATATATTACTACCTACTAATTATACTAGGTTATTTTCTGTTATTATATATAAGTATTATGTCTTACGTGTAATGGTGACATGGCCAAACAATGTGATAAATCAATAACTTTAAAATTAATAGTTTCGGATCAAAGAAACTGTAATCTTTCGATGTTTTTTTTTTAATATCACTAATATATAAATACGTCTTTTAAACAATCATGTAATGAGTAGATGTAAAAATCTTCTTCTCCAAGATCTAATCTGTTTCTTTCCTAAAAATATCGGTTCACCCGGACTTCGATCAGAACATCGAAGGACTTCAGTTCTTCACTAATATAAATTTGATACGGAGACTAAATCTTTTGAGTAATAATGGCGAACGTGATAGTTGAAAAAAAGTGATAATACACATAATATGAAAACAAAGTGTTTTCTATAATTTATAGACACGATCAGGCATAGGTTTTAACTTAGAATTAAGTACTAAGTTTAGAAAGCATTAGAAAAAAAAACTGTTTTTGCATAAGTTACATAATTCTGTGCTTATCACAACGTAGAGTAGGACAAATGCGATTGAAATAAGAGTACTACAAAAAATCTGTGGTATTACACCACAGATTTTTTGTTCAGCGTACAGCTCGCTTTTCACATTCGTAACAGTGAGATCCGAGAAAGAATGAGATTGAAAGAAAGTGTTGGTGTTGAATGAGAAAGGGCATGTTCCGCTGATTCGGTCACGTGGAACGATTAACAGAAGAAAGATTGACAAAGCAGATATATACAATGCGAATGTGGATGGATATAGATACCCGGGGAGACCTAGGTTGACATTCCACTGTCAAGTTGCTCGGGTATTCTCCAACGGTATACCACCCTCTCCACCAAGACTCTCTGAAACTAGCGTATTTGTATGAAAAGGTAATAAATGTGGAGGAAGCCAGAAAGGTCTGCAACGATCAGGAGATTTGGCGTGAAGACATGTAAGTTTTAGTTTCCTTGATACTTTATCTAAACATATAATCTATGCTAGTAGAAAAATATTTATTAGTCAGCAGTTTAGAAGTTTAGAGTTATATTTTAATTGCAAAAAAAGTTGATTTGACGTGGACACGTGGGGGAATGAGATACGAAATGATTTCCGGAAGCTTCGGCTTCAAAGTCTCCAAAAATTGACTCAGCGGTTAATCGTGATTGTAGACAATTAGTGATTAACCATAGAACATAAGATGTGGCTGCGTGTCCACACACACAGGTTTTGCGTGCGCGCCTGATTGAGAAATCACGTAATGTTTTTAATTGCGTTTGTGACGAAACAGATAATTACCGAGACACGCTGGTCCCACGCAAATGTCTAAATTTTAATAACCATTCAGATAATTGTTACATGTCATTATAATTTTAATTAACAACGAGGTTTCAAATTTTCAAAATAGTGTCTTTGTTCGAGCGATTATTACACGTCCAACGCATCTCGCATCATCGATTTCTGTGGACCGGTATTTTTTATAAATATTAGTAACGTTAACTAATATCTACATCAACAATACATAGGTTTGCCACCTATCACATTGTGGGACTAGTGTCTCCGACAAGTCGTGGGTGTCCTGGTTGTAACTCTTCTTATTGCTTCGTGGAAATAGGCGTGAAGATACTTTTCTTTATAAATTATATATAATAAAATATATAAATAGATAAATCCGTATGATTTGAATAGATGTATTTATTTATTAGTTTAAAGTATCTTCACGCCCATATCCCCGAAGTGGTAGGCAGAGGCACAACCAGGGTACCCACGACTAGCCGAAGATACTAAGTCCCACAATGTGGTAGGTTGCAAGTCTATCGCCAACCGGGCACATATCCCGAGCAACATTTTTTTTTATTAGAAAATTGGAAAAACCCAATTTTCTTTTTGTTGCCCGACCCGGGATTCGAACCCGGGACCTGATGCAGTCAAGTCCAACAACTGAACCGCAAGACCACACAGTTATTAGTTTATTTTTTACAAAACGAACATTTAAAAGTATTTTGTTATTAGTTTAAACTAAGTCTAAAATTGTTTTACATATGCACTTTTCAAAATTTATTATATAATACACTAGCTGTCTGTTCATTTTGTATGGAAAATCAAAATTATCCAAATCGGCTTAGCCGTTTTCGAGTTTTAGCGAGACTAACGAACAGCAATTGATTTATATATTGATTCCAGGGGGTAATTATGTATCTCAGTTGCCAACTCAAACTGCAAAAGTGTACATCAAATGACGTCATTTGATTTTGCTATCTCTACTGTATTTGTGTTGGTCACTGGAGATAGCAAATAAAAAACACGTCACTTGACAGCTATTTGTTGTATACTTTCCCATTTTGAGTGGGCACTGAGTTACATAATCAGCCCCCAGTTACTAGTGGATATTACTGCACGTGTGTGTACATGGGGGGAGGAGGGGTACCACAAAAAAAAATGAAATTTAATCAACTGCTAAGTTTGAGCACCTGTGGTGTAAAAAAATGTACTGGTGTTGTGTTAGCCAACCAGTTAATTACGAGTATTAGCCTACATCATGAGGATTCTAAAACAGTAGCAAACTATCTACTTTATATCCTAAAATTATTGAGCTTTAGTCATTAATGTGTAAAAGTAGACATTTCATTACAAAATTGAAAAATTAGTTTTTGAGTTTTTATTAGGTAAAGTAAAGCTATCTACCTTAAAAATTAGACTTTACTACCTGCTTGGATTATTAAGATGAATTTTATGTTGTACAATAAACTACAACATGATATATTTTGCGATAGTAGCGCAGTCTGCCGGATTCAATGTAAAACATTTCAAAGTTAACGACTATTTACAAATAAAAAATATTTAAAAAAACATTTTCCAGTAATTGGTCCACTGGAAAATTGTAAATCTAAACCATTCTCGAACCCCCTTGAACTCACACAAAAAATTCATCAAAATCGCTTCTATCGTTTAGGAGCAGTTCAGTTCAGTACATACACACGCGCACAAGAAATATAAAGATAGATTTCATAGTTGTCATTTCTTCATCTTCGTTTTAAGTAATTTTATGAATCACATATGTACCTACACTATTCAGTTTTTGAAATAGTATAGGTATATTCTTAAAAATACGCTGTATTTCTATAACATAATCTGAGAGTATAAGTATGAAATTAAGTTTCGTGTGTGGTCGCGGCCTGTAGGTGTTTTTGACTAACAGGAAACTGTAGTAATGCCACAGAAAATATTATGTGATTTAAACTGATTTCAGAATATAATTAGACATTGCGTGAGACTGGTCATAAACATGTATATAAGGTCTTCGATACTAATGAGGTATCGAAGCTGTTAAATCTTCATGTAGTTGTGGAATATTACTCAACTGTGCTTCTTATAATAAAGCAATTTGATACTTATTCTATGGTGGAGTACGGCTCATTATTTTTTATAATGCTAGTGCATATAAAACAATAATAAATTGACATTAATCCAAAAACAGAAAATCCAATTAAGTCGTTACATACCCAAATACAGCATTATACTATTTTATAATGTGTACTTACAAATAATTTTAGTCGATGTCGACTTCGATTTCAATAAGTAAGTCATTTACTTATACAAAAATGTGTATTTTTCTCGATTTCCTTGGGATGCCATTATCAGATCCAGACTGGGTGGCAGCGGGACCACCTCGAGACGCACTCTCTTTCATATACATAAAGAATTGTTAAAATCGTTTTAGAAATGACAGAGCAAGTGATTAAATAACTATAGCCTCTTTTAGATTATATAACCTCTTTTTCAAAGTTGGTTAAAACTTACAGATCGAAGGTATAGTCAGTTCTTTATGTTAGTTACCTAACAATTTTATAACTAATTTGTACCAGTTCAGCTGAGGTAGGGCACTGACCACACACTAGACTTCATTCGAATGCGTCAAAGCAGCAATAACTCAAGTGATAAAGTGCATAATTGTTGAAAAAGCTATAATTTGTGAAACCATGACACACCGTTGAAGCTTTTAAACTTTCGTCATTGTCATGGATGCTATTAGCGAGTGGAGGCCGAGAGAAAATTAGTGCTAACGCTAACGTTCCCGGACTTTGTTAAAACTATTTCCTAGGGTTGTCGTGCGCCAAATTACTAAATTCAACGGGTAAAAAACTAGTAAGTAGGTACATAAATATATTGTGTTCACTCAATGTATAGAGAGCTTTTAGATATTAAGTTTAACCTTTCTTATTTGTATTTTTTTTCAATAAATAAATAAAAAATCTATTTTAAAGATAAATACGGAAGAAGAAGTTAAATTTGCC
The DNA here is from genome assembly GCA_002245475.1 of Calephelis virginiensis. Taxonomy (NCBI): domain Eukaryota; kingdom Metazoa; phylum Arthropoda; class Insecta; order Lepidoptera; family Riodinidae; genus Calephelis; species Calephelis virginiensis. Next base: position 503,320 of record NJDC01001449.1, read on the forward strand.
TTATCTAAATTGATATCAGACATACTTATTTCTGTCAGTGAAACTATAAAATAAACTGATCGAATACAAAGTAAAATATTCGTTACGGACGTTTAAATGGCAATCATCACATTTATATCTGTATACATAACGTTGATAATAAATATTATTTACATTACATTAAAATTATTGTTGTATATTGTTAGATATTATTATTTTATGTGACATTTTTTTATTTCTCTATACTACAACTTCTTAATTTAATAAAACTTCGAGGATATTCATACAATTGCAACTAGTTTTGTAAGATTGGTGCCTGCACTAGGTAGGCCTGTAGATCGTGTGATAAAGTTTAATAAACCATTTGTTTAGTGACATTTTTTTATCTAATATTCATTACTAATATTTATTCTATGTAATTTATATTTTATTTATTAACATTTAAAAACGTTTTCTTATCTAAATTAAATTTTCTTGACATTAAATAAAATACTTGAAATAGTTGCATTATATAAATTGCATAATGAATTAAAGCATAAATGCAAAATGAATTGAGCCATGCTAAAAATAAACTCTTGATTATGTTCTAATCAAATGATTCTTTCAGAGAACCTAAACTTATTACAAATTTATTATATGAATATATGTATATGATATTCGTATTCCCTATGATACGTGCAATAAACTTTTATCCGGAATTAATTCAATATCCTTTTAAATAAAAAAAAGCGTCATGGATCTAGCCAAATGAAACCAACATGCATACATATAAACATATCTACCCTTACTTCAAATTCCTAGCGGTGTAATCAGAGTTAAGCAAATGCTACGATGCAGGCCAGCCTCCTCCTCATCCATGATTCTTTTCTTACAAAGACGAAGGTTTCTGAGGCTCTTGATTCGACGCTTAAATATGACTATCTATTTTATGATCTACCTACAGGTCTACCTATGATAAATCTATTTTTGATAGATGCTAAGTTTTGTATTCTCTAAATTTTATTATATTTGACAGCCCTACTCATCGAAGGCAAAAGTGCATAGCAATCGTCCATATTTTCTCTGTTAGCGGAGAAATGGCCGCGGCGCAGGCGCACGATGCAAGCCACTTTCTTTATGATAATATACGTCCAGCATAGTTAATTGTATCGCTTGCTGGGATTCTTAATGTAAGTCTGTAATGATGTGGTAAAATGTAAATATATATATGAAACAAAACAACAAGTATGTACTTCGATTTAATACAAAATAATAAAACTGTATAAGAGTGAATTCTGTGGGTTAATCGAAAACATTTTTAAAAAATAGGTCGAAAGTAATACACAAGAAATTAAGCATTTTACTGAGATTCCATAATCGGATTCTCGTTAGGTAGCAAAGGGCAAGCAAGCTTTTTTTTAGCGTTAGTACGTTTGTTTTTTTTTTAGCTTTGATTTGACAGTTTCTGGAAATTTCATTTTATTCGTGCTTTAGTACCCTACAACTTAATTTTAGTAAATTTGAATTATTTATCATTAAAAAATAAATATTTTTTTATGACTTCAATGTCGTCAAAGCGTCACTAGAAAAAATCTCAAAACTAATAAACAAAATAAGAAATAAAATTTAGCTTATTCGGAAAACGTAGATATTTAAGTGTTAATAAAGTTGTGTTAGTTACACTATTTATAACTAAAGAATGGCGGAAACGATTTGGCTGAAAATTAATAGGGGGGTAGCCTAGTACCAGAAGACGGACATAGGATACCCGATCGACTTTGAGGAACACTTTAATTTTTCATGTACTAACTGAACAGATGAAACAAGTTCACCGGAGCAGCTAGTGTACTATAATATCTAAAGTGCATGTACAATATAATATATATTTACTTTCAACTAATAACAAAAAACTTGTTAGTTTTGTAAAATATATAATAATAAATAAATAACTCTATTTAAATCATACGAATTTATCTACCTTCAAATCAAATTTATAAAAAAAATATCTTCACGCCTATTTCCTACCTACCAAATTGGTTTTTTATTTACCTATTGAACGGCAAATAAGCTAACTACGAAATATTCGGACCTGGGGGTTATGTTAAGGGTGTAAAATCTATGTACTTACCTACCTACGAAACTGAATTTCTTCAGTGATAGGAACAACGTCTACATTACGTAACGAGCTTAACGAAGTAGGTGGGCAGTTAGCGCGTCTGGCCTTATTATCTTCAATGTTTTCTATTCACTTTCAAAACATTATTATCAATTAAATGATTCCCCATTTCGCGTGGTCATCGTATCGAGTCTGGACGGACGGGCCAATTTTGCTTATTATTTTTGGTTGTGTCAGGAGAAGGTTTCGATGAAAATAAAGTCCGGGAAAATGGGAAAAACAATGCTTTAATCCAGCGGTCGGCAACCTTTTGGCAGGCAAGGGTCACAAGGCGGCAAAACAAATTAAAAATGGGCCACACTTGTAATATTTACCCTAGCCAAATATACCTACGTATAATTGGTCATGTCCCATAGAAAAAATGAAAATGGGCGGAGAGAAGCGCGTTCTTAAGGCTGAATTTACACTATACGCCATATATTATACGGTCAAGCGCGGAACGCTCATGAATTTATTCTGATATTTATAACTTATTTTCAAGACATTCATGGGCCGCAAGTAAGACGTTGTCGACCACTAATTAAAGTTTAATCCATATAAACTGTCTGTAGCTGTTAATGTCAAGCAATACCAAGTTTGCCGGGTAGGCTAGTAAATAATGTAAATATGCAAATATCACTAGACACATAACAATTGGATATAATTGAAATATTTCATACTTTAATGACAAGTGAATTTTGTAAACACTACATTGTGCAATAAACACTTGAAAACAAATTTCACCACCGGACGGTCTGGAAGACTTCCCACGGAGACAGCTCCTGTGGGCGATGTGATTGATCGCTGGTTACACCCAATCCAGTTTAAAAGTTGTCTTGGCAGGCAATTAGCATGGATTTACATACTTTATTGGGGCGCAGAACGCGAATAGCCTTGAATTTTTAGTAGTCTCCGAAAATGGGCGAAATAAAATGGTCTTTGATGAGGTGAAACGTAGAGTGAGCCCGTCTGTGTCCAAAAAAAGTTTTTTTTTTGTTTTGTTTTTTGTGTTGTATTTTTTTTTTAAAGAAAACAAACAAATTTTTGAAAGAGCACTATATAAAACTAAACTGGTTATGGTCGTGTTGGTAACGCTAGTAGTAGTAAGAAATAAATAAAGTATAATATCATACCTACTCAACACAATAACAATAAGTCTGCTCATTCATGTATACAAAAGAAAAGGTTTATTTGAACATTGATTCGTAATTTGAATCAAAACATTTATGTTGTTGCTATTAAAAATGTATGAAGAAGATGACCAACTCGTTATAGCCGAGGTGTTAGCGTACACGTCTAGCTTCAGCGACCAACCGCGAGACTCGGGTTCGATTCCCGAAGGAAATACCTACCGTATTTCTGTCATGTACGTCGATGTCTGTATTTCCGGGTCTGGGTGTGTATTATATTTATTATGTTATTTATTTATGTATCTCTGGTTGGTATGTTGCTTGTCTGTCTTATGGATGGAATATCCAAAATTCAAATTAGCCATAACTCAAGACCATACTTTTTGAGGGCTGTAACTAGCATTTGTGAAATTTCCTCAATATCGGATATCCTACACATATCTACAGTATGAACAGTTTGTACAAACTTATTTAATTTACCACGTTCAATGGAAAGAAAATAACCATAGACATGTTAATTTGGTGCAGATGTAAAAAGTTTTCTCAGTCGGTTTTCGTAGTTTAATTATTATTACTTAGCACTGGCTGAACAGACGTTTTTTTTGCAAGGCTAACAAGTTGCTAACCGCGAGGTTAGCAATCATTGGACTATACAGACAGACGTTGTCCTGTCCTTAGTATGAACATTGTTTTTTTTTTCATATAAACCTTCAAGCTATTACTAACACCAAAAAAACAATTAACAAAAAAAATTAAAAAAAATACTACGAAAATTTCAACATTTTAGAATATATCTATTCGCTACTTCTTTATTTCGTTTGCCACAATTTGTGTTTTCGATATTTTACGATTTACTTTATCAATATTGAATTTCTGTTTATTTTGGTGTTTTGTGTGATTCTCTTCGTGTGGTATGGTATTATATGATTTTAAATTACCCATCGCCTCTGTGGTCTAGCGGTCCGGGTGCTGGACTTGACTGCATGAGGTCCCGGGTTCGAACCCCGGGTCGGCCAACAAAAAGAAAAATTGGATTTTTCCAATTTTCTAATTAAAAAAATGTTGGTCGGGATTGGAAATGTGCCCGGTTGTCGATAGGCTTGCCACCTATCACATTGTGGGACTTAGTATCTTCGGCTAGTCGTGGGTGCCCTGGTTGTGCCTCTGCCTACCTCTTCGGGGATATGGGCGTGAAGATACTTTTATTTTAAATTACCCATGTTTTTTTTATTAAGATAAAGCCAACTGCGACGGGCGACGTAACTAAGTTTATTAAGTACGTTTCTATTATTCCTAAAACATGCATGGTTCTTGCCAATTATAATAATAGATCATAATCGGGCAACTCCGAAAGTGTTGCCGCGCTTTCTACCATAGTTTATGATTCTCTTATTAGCATTTAAATTCAATTTATGTGAATACCCGAAGCTATGGTACGAGTGGTACTTGGTCATTAGGCGTAATACAGCGTAAGCACTATAGTTTTATTTTCATTAAATTATTTCTGTTATTTATTTTGATTATTTGTTATTTATGGTGATCGTCTCTGTAGTATATCGGTCCGTTGTAGAACATGATTGCATGAGGTCCCGGGTTCGATCCCGGAGTTGGGAAACAAAAAAGAAGTTTTTTTTTTAATTTTCTAATCTGCTGCTTATACATCTGCCTACTTTTTCTGGAATCTGGGCGTAAAGATACCTTTTTAAAAAAAAACATTTTTTATAATAATAGAGACAGAAATTATACAATTTTTGTTTGCCATATACCTACTACTAGTTAAATCCAAACAAAATTATTGAATATGCAATTTTTCGCCAAAAATGCAAGTGCAAATAAAATAATTCTATTTGGATATAAGTATGGATTTCCGCAAGTAACGCTTTCTTCTATCAATTATTTTATAAATTATTTTATGTCTGTCTGGAATTATTTTTTGATAACTCATTAGTTGTTATTTTTTTTCTGATAGAGTAACGGGCAATTTTGATCTAAATTACACGCATAATATATCTAACAGATTTATTTGATTAAGGGTTAATACTGTATTGTTAAAAATATGTTCTAAAGTAACCCTTCATTTTACTGTTTTAAGTAAACGAAAACAACGGTTATTGTGGGTTATTCTTTAAAGATAGACATATACCACCGCTTACTTTTTTTGAGATCTATCGAAGAGGAAAAATCCCACCACATTGTTTTGTTAAAACTCACAAGGTTTTGGCAGCGTTTTCGAGAAAAGCTCCCGATCGGCTTATTTTTTGCCAACATGTTGAACTAATATCGTTAGTTTGTACAAAACATAAACTTATTATACACTAAAACCTTCCTCAAAAATTGTTCTATCTATTGTTGAAAACCGAATGTAAATCCATTCAGCACTTTTCAAATAAATCGCAAACAGACAGACAGACAGACGCGGCGGGGGACTTTGTTTTATAATATGTAAGTAAGTACATAAAATATAATAAGCTTCTGCGTAATAAGCGATGTAAAAATATGTCCGCGGCGTGGTGTAGTAGGTATTTACCTACTACGCACATTAATGTGGGATTCGAGGACGCACGCTCTGTTTAGCGCGACCAAGTGACCAGATTATTATGTAAATGCTATCATTCCACTTGTCCGGGAACTTCTCTTCCTTTTTTAACACGAATTAGAAATTAGAGATGCTTGTTTTAGATAGTTTTTTTTTATTACGATTACACTAAAGATATAAGTCGGTGAGTTGCAATTCTGAGACCAAGCTACAAAATTCCTTAAAGGTCTGCAACGCATCTGTGATACTCCTGGTGTTGCGGATTCACTTTCCATCAGGTGACCCACTTGCTCGTTTGCCTCCTCTACTATAAAAAAAAAATTCGCGTGAATATGTTTACGTTTACATTATCCTATACTCAAACTCAGAGTATGTTCTTATGGTGGCAGCAATACATTATCACCAATAAGATATTAAATGCCGTGAAACTCTGTGACAGCAACGGACGTTTTAAACTCTATCGCGTGTAATTTATTAAGTATATTTAAGTATATTGACAACAGCGTAAAAAAATATATTTTTTTAACCACTTCGTTGGTCGAATGGCACACGCCTAACACCATCGACAAACCGCGAGGCTTGGTTTAGTAGTTTGGTTTGGAGGAGGAAGTAGTTTGGTAAAGTTTGGTAAATAAATTTAAGTAAACATTAAATTTATTCTGGTATCTAGATATTTTTTAAGTGGAAATACTTGTAACTGTAATAGTTCACTGAACCAATAATACGAGCAAATAATTTACTGACATTGGAGTTTAATACGATTTATGTAACTTGTCCAGAGATATTTATTATTATTTCATTAATTTAAAACCTTGACCCCATTTCATCAATTACTTCCCATGTTGTATTTGGTGAAGAAGGCATTAAAAATATTTCTCAAGTTTGTTAATGTTTGTTGTTTTTTAATTATTGGTAAAGCTATATAAAACTTACCTACTATTCCTTTTGGATTAGGTAGGTATGTGTATATAATTTGGGATTCTTTTTCATAAAGATTATAGCAATTTCAGAAAGTTTACAAAATGCAAATAAGATGACAAAATGTAATGAAAGATAACTTAAGAACTCTTTTTGAAGGAAGACTATAGACAAAAGAAGCCTCTCTTCTCTTAAAAAGCGTAGACAAAAAGTGTTATCAAGACATATAAATTACTCAGTCTCTATAACAATTTACCTAAAGCAATTATGTTTGAAGCGATAATTCTCATCCACGAAGTCGCCCACTGAACAACGTATGTACCATATCATCACTTTGTATCCCCTTGAAACGCTTCTTACCAAATCGCGATAGGAGTGGAACAAAGTTCCTAATGGTATTTTGTTGAATCAGACGTTACTTTGCGGAAATCCATTATAAAAGATGTAAAATAAGCCTTTATCTTGCTAATTCCGCGTAAGCAGTGTAACCGTTGTGGCAAATAATCCTCCAAACAACACAGAATGTGACAAGCCTAACTGACGTTCCCACCACCCACCTCCGCGACCAGAACACGAATATAGGAAGAGCTCGGGAAACAATATAAATTGTCACGTTCTTTACATGTGATCTGATCTGGTCGCGGAGGTGGGAGGTGGGAACTTTAGGTAGGGTTGGAGGATTATTTGCCACAACGGTTACAGTGCTTACGCGGAATTAGCAAAATAAAGGCTTATTTTACATCGTTCCTAATGGTGTAAATCAAACACCCTCTTCTCCTAATTCCATAACACATACTTCTACCAATAGAGCAGTTAGTGTTTTTTCAATTAAATAATATACACAAATTGAAAATGAATTAAAAATAACATAATTATTAGACAAGACTTATCTCCCACCAATTACGGTCCCGTACGAGTTCGCACTCGACATGGGCGGGTCCCGAGATCGCAGGCAGAGCCATTAGACGGCAGTAGCTGCAAATGAATACATCTCCGGTGGGCATCATTAAGGTGTTCACAGTTACGGGCCGACGCACGGACGCGGAAAATTATTCCGACGCTTCCGCAACCATCCGCCATCGGGTCACGCTTAACGATATGCTCCTCTTCATTGAGCATTCAGGTAGTTATATAGTTACAAAGTAGAGTGTAGTGAGGCTGAGTATGGGACGGCTCTGATGGTAACTAGTGCAGCCGCGAGAGATCTTTGTCAACATTTAAGTGTAAGACTGAAATAAAATGCTAAACAAGTTTATTTATTTATTTTACACTTTATTTTACACGTCATAGAGATTGAAAGCGAGAGAATATAAATATGAACGCTGTACAAAAGACGAGCTTATCTCTAACAAGAGTTATCTTACAGCTAACCTAAGATAGAGAAAAACAATACAAAATAAAAGTGATAGGTAGACAAGGCGAGATATTGTACAAGCTGAAGATTATAGAGATGAAAAAAATCTTTATTAAAATTATAAACTACTGTAAATAAATATTTCATTAATACAAATATATATTGCTAATAACAAAAATGTATAAAAAATATATAAATGTTCTACCTACTAGTAGTTAAGTTACAACAACGAATGCTACCATTATGGACTAGAGGAGTAAAAAAGTTTTGAGCTATTTTTAAAAAATGTTATGGATTTACTGTTGCGAATATCAAGGGGAAGGGAGTTCCAATATGGAACCATTGGATATTAGGCTATGATAGCCTTAAAACTGGAATTATAAGTAGGAAAAAAAATAGAGCAGATAAAGTAAGTTGTGTGAAGAAGAAGGGAAGAAGAACCGGGGAAGTCTTTTGACTTGACAGCTAAATTATGTCGCAAACTTGTTTCTACGAATCCTACTCTATTGCTGCTGGATTTTTGGCTTTTGAAGTTGTAACACCGAAGAAATTGTTTTTTCGATACATCTTTTGGATTTCCACACTAAAGTGATAAAGTCGGGAGGAAGATTAAAATGAGAATGATAACTGTAGATACCGTTATACCACATAATTAGAAGCGGATTTTTTATATATTTATGGATTACTGAAACAGTGGTGAGCTCTAACGAGTGAACTGATTCCTAAGATCGCCAGTTGTGATTAGGGTTTGCGGCCGGACGTACCCAGTTATTAGTGCAGGTCAGTGGAGTCCATAGGCGAAGCTACCGAAGGTGTAGAATCCGGTCACAGTGCACCTTAAACTGTACATTATGAGTATTGTTGTGAAATGAAAGATTATAAAGACTATCTGACATTTTAATTACCACCTTGATAACATGTCTTATATAAATCTCTTAGTTTAGTTGGGGCCTTAGTCTAGTCTTGCCACGGCACATGGTTATCTAATCGCACAAATGCTCTGGGCCTTCAGTTATCTTTATATTAATACGTTATGCCAAAACTTTTGACCCCTTTTTACGAAAATTGCGCGGACGCAAGAGCATAAAATTTGGCACACTTATAGTTTATGTGTAGGAGAAGTGCAGAACGCTAATATTTGTCAATAGTAATGCTTATAACGTACATTAAATCAATAAATACAACATTACCCACACTACCATGCATTTGACACACACAAACAAATATATTGATGATAACGATAAAATATCACATATGGCGCACTAAAAAGTTTGGAAACAAAGTAGTTGGTCTTGAGATATGAAGATGGCGTTCTTGTCAACAGGATATTAAAATTTATTATAGTCGAATTTGGACCAATTGGCGACCACTAGTTGTAATAAAAGTGCGAGTAGGTGACTCGCACTTTTATTACAACTAGTGGTCGCTCAATGACTTTATCATAGTTTCCAAAATATAAAAACGTTAGATTTCGTAAATAGAACACAAAGTTTCCGTTTCACAAATCGAATGAACTATACATATGTGCAGGTATATAAAAGGGCATAGCAGGGACGTCGTTATTATTGCATTGATCATCGTGATAAGGTGGAGAACAAACATTTACATACGGCCTGTGAAATCTCGCACGTTCATGACAAATAAACACATTTCAACTTATATCCTTGTACGGATAATGCCTTTGATATTTCGATTTTTATCTTCAAAGAACAGCAAACAACCTCTTACATCCACATCTTTGTAAACATATTAGATTTCAATATTTTGTGAGTTTTATTTTATTTTTACACAGCTATCAAAGGCGCAACGATTGGTTCTATTTTTCTCCGGTTGCGGTATAACGTGGTTGTGATTTCTGAGTCATGTATATTTATGAACTAGCCAAGACTGCGAACTTCAATCACTTGGCACTCTCGCACTCGATACTCTCTACTCTCTATAACGGGACTTGGCGTTAAAATATTTACGTATTTACATATATACATATATTCCGGATTTCAAGTTATTTGGTCGTTTTGTACTGAGCGTTGATTTCCGTATTTTCTAAACTACAAAACGTAAGCCTTGGAAAAAAAGGGACTACGCTTTATTGAATTGTAGCCCCACCTTTTGATTTTACCCCTTTCCCACGAGAACCCCTTCAGTGAACAATATAAAAATATCCTATAGCCTTCCTCGGAACATAAAATACCTACTAACCAAATTTCGTTAGGTACTACATTCTGTTCAGTGGATATGGCGTGAATCGCTGTCAAATGCCAAAAGACAAAAATTCTAAAAAGGCATCATTTTGGTGCCTGCAACTATTCTGCTAAATATCTTCAATTTACAGAATTCACTCTTCTACAGTGTTATTGTAAGTAAGATCGAGTGAAACTCGAAAGTACGTTCTTTCTAACAAAAAAATGAATTTTAAAATTGGTTCAGACATGTCGGAGAAATCGACTACAATAACCTCCTCCTTTTTTCAAAGTCGGCTAAAAACTAACTTTAATTCCCGATGCGATGCGGACGATAGCTTTTTCGCATCACAACGCCATTTTATCTTCAACTACCTAATTCAAAATTTAACAGTAACGATTTTAGTCGACCAAACTCACATAAAAGATATTTGAAATCGAAGGCAACAGAAGATACCAAAACACATTTTAATAAGACGGGGCAACGTTTTCCAATATTTATTCAAGCTATTAGTAGTTTCAGCGCAGTTACAACAATATTTAATCTGTCAGTTTGTATGTCACAGGGCCAAAGCTTAACTATGCTAATAGAACCGGTCCCTACTAAACCACTTAAAGGGCGATAGTACAACAAAGTATTTTAATAGAAAACTTGTTAGACAAACATTCAAGTTTTTGAAGACAACGTGACTGCATTTCACTTTATCCAATATACTCGTACTTCGGAGTTCGAAATACAACAGTACCGAGCACTGCTTCATCACTCATCAGCATTTTAGCGACAGTCCTACTTGTCTCTTATTCATCATCATCATCATCATCAGTTGCTTCCATTCCATGCAGTCCATTGCTGGACATACGCCTCCCCCAAAGAGCGCCACAAGTCATGGTCACCAGCCGTCTCTTATAATGACCATCATAATCCAGGACTAGGACAACACATTGTACTAACGCATTAATTTTGATTATTTCGTAAAGTCTTGTAACGATTTCTAGGGGTTCGGTACCGGCGCCACCGCTTTACTTTATCTTTCTGACATAATATTTTTGTGGTGTTCAGATTTGGACGAGTTCATTTAGTTTGTAAGAAATTTTTGGTATTTGATAAATTCGATATCTGAACTGATTAGGTAGACTATCCAAAGAAGGAATTATTGTTGTATTGCTACATTGTGTGATGACCCTTTCCTTTCTTTAGTATTTGATTTAGCGTTAGCATTTGCAATTAAGTAGTCAAGTTGAAATTTGCATCAAATCACCCGATTTAAATTATTCTTAAGTTGTCATAGAAAGTCTTGTTAGGCTCTTGAGTAAAGCGGTGGCCTCATTAGGTACTCAAGCTCGTTTAATGAGATTTGGCGGCGACGAGGAAATATACGATACACTAATTTCGTCATGATTATTTAATTTGTGCTATTTAACTTAAAAAATGAAATTTCCCCCGTGTTAGTCCGAGCTCCTTTGCAGAGTAGACCATCTGCCTTCCTACCAGGCAGCTCGTAAAAGGCGAGCATAATCTTACACTAACACCGTGTCATCCTACAAGGACCTAGGTGATATAATTCGTAGCGTTTCACCCGGATTGGTACCACCGCCTTACCTATTCCTACCGCGATAACGTCAATGCTTGCCGTAGACGTGTTCCGGTTCGGAGAGTAAGGTAGCCGGTAAACTTATTTTTGCTCAAGGTCTAACATCCCAGCCTCAGGTTGGCAACGCACCATTACCACCTTTGGTGTCTCCAGGCGGCGTGAATTTCTTAACATCAGAAAATCAGTCTACTTGTTTGCCTTCTAATACCATAAAAAGTAAAAGTACAAAATATCATCAAAGTTGACTAATTTCATTCAATGTAGGCACGAAATTCAAAAATTACGAAAAAACTACGACCATTTTACTCTCTGTGGAACCAAAACCCCGTGTTCCCCGTTTCCCCGTGTTGGTCAGGGCTCCTTTGCAGAATAGACCATCTGCCTTTGCCTGCTGCCTGGCAAAGGCAGCTCGTAAAAGGCGAGCATATGCTTATCATCACTAACACCGTGACATCTGACTAGGTTTCGCAGCGACTCGCCCGGATTGGTACCACTGCTTTACCTATTCCTGCTGTCATAACGTCATGACGTGTTCCGTTTCGGAGGGTAAAATAGCCGGTAAACTTACTTTTGCTCGAGGCCTAACATCCTGACCTCAGGTTGGCAACGCACCATTACCATCTTTGGTGTCTCTAGGCGGCGTGAATTTCTTACCATCAGGAAATCTGTCTGCTTGTTTGCCTTCCTATAACAAAAAAAAATATATATGACAAGTATATGTATTACTTTGTGCTTATCATGAGCGTAAGCATTTACCACTCCAGTTTTGTTCTGGTCTTAAAAAATTTAACGAAGCTTCTGCTCAATATTGTTTTTGCAGTTCAGCATTTAGTAACATACATTTTGCTCGCTCTAAGAGTGTTCTATACATGCACTCTGTAACGCCGTTTTGTTGGGGTATGTTGGCTGTAGTAGTTTAACGAGAAATACCTGACTCCTTGAGGAAATTTGAAATTCGCTTATTAAATATTAATTTACATTATCTGTTTGCAGAACCTTTACATTAGAATTAATATTATTCTCCATCAGAGCTTTAGATTCTTTTAACAGTTCAATTACATGAGTCCTTATTTTAAATGTGTATAAATACCTTTCAAGTGAAATCATCTATGAAGGTAACAAAATAACAACCTCCTCCGTATGGTAGTACCTCCGTAGGCGCACACACTTTAGAGTAAATAAGTTTCAGTTTTGATTGTGTTAGAGAAACATCTGTGCGAAAAGGAATTCGTGATTGTTTTCCATAAAGACAAGAAATACGTACCACTTCTTTCCTTATTTCTTAATTTAAATATGGCACAGTCTGTGAGTTAACTCATGTATTATTAATTTAAATGAGCCTTATTTGTATTTTTATAGGGTAGGGGTGGGGTTTTATTGTATATTAATGATCATAATGAAAATCGGGTTTAGCAAAACTAAGTTCAGTGTAAACGAATGCAGTTATAAGTTGTGATCCCATATATAAGCAAAATAATGTACTCTTTTAAAATTGGCAAAATTCTTATTGCCATCTCCTGAGAATCTATTTACTAAACTACTTTAATTACTACTTAACTACTTTAATAATAAATATTTACAATGACTAAAATTTCTTTGACAATAAAATTGACATGATTTATACTCATTTTTATGTTGATGACCTTTAATTTTTTTAAGCAAAATGCAGCCTAGATGGGACTATTATATTTATGCTTTGAGTTTAAATTAGTTCATATTACTGAATTTTCAGTACCTTAGAACCTTGATTTAAAAAAAGAAACACTGTTTGTCAATGACTGCAGAAAAATTTTATTATGCTCAATAAAACTATTTTAAACTCAAAAAAAGTGTTTTTAGCATGCTTATTGCTATAGTTTAGTACATTTATTACCTAATCTTTACACTGTGACCCAAGCAAGACAATTATACATGTGCAATAAAGTAAGAAAATCATGTCATATCCTACTACCATTTCATATAAATCCAAAAGGTTGTGTTTTTGTCAATATTTCAATATTTACTTAAATAATATACACATGGTATAAATTATAGTATATTTTGTAACATAAAACCAAAGTTTTACGCAGTTATACCTTAGCAAAGGAAACGAAACACGATTATATACGAGTACAAGCGCGGTACGCTCCCTCACTTCCCCGTACATGTCACCGCCTAAATCTTAAAATAAGTTCTGCGCAACGATATGTTATCAAATTCGTAGCTTCTTTTAGTTTTGCGTGATCTAAACCTTCTGGAAGATAGCTACCTCGAACTTGATACAGCTCGGCCTGTGTCCTATTATTTTTCATTTGAATTTTCAAGCGTTTTGATAGTTATTCTGTTATTCCGAGCCGAAGCGACTCTAAAACACTAAAAGTTATTTAAATCACTTTAGCAGTTTTCGAGTAATACTCGTAAGTGATTGCCAAACCCAACTTTAGTTTAAAGTCTATACGTATTTTTTTATAAATGTAGTTGTTATTGTTAGCGTATATTATTAAGCAGTCAGTTGTTGGTTCAGGTGAAGGTTAAGGATTAAAGTGCTCAGCAAATATTCGTTTTATAATATTTAATGTAAAGGATGGATGCTGAATACTAATATCATTGGACATGTATTTTATACGGAATTAAAACGCAATTAAGTGGTCTGATTTCCTGATGATAGCTACGTGCTGATGGTAGGATACACAAGTCGCATGAGGTCGCCTACCTTCTTATTATTAAACGTAGATGAAAGTACTCCAAAGTTTAAGTTCACGTTATAGCCTTCTTTATATCTACTATAATACATACTATAATGTAAAATTAAACCTTGGAGCAGTTTAATCTGTTTTATAATAAGATAGCAAAGTAGGCGAACTGCTAGCCTGACATTGAATTAGTAAGCCCACCCACAAAGAACACGACAGCGGCGAGCACTATATGCGTAATGCGATTTGCCCGGAGGATGCCGGATATGTAATTTGGACAAAGCGGGCCAATTTTCAGTAGAATACAAATTTGCAAATATCATTCAACTTCATAAAGCTTTAAAACTTAAAAACTGTACATACTTATTAACGTCTGGGCGGGGCATGAACCGGGTCACTGAGATGAGCAAACTGCAAAATGAAGGGCGACGGCACTACCTATCTTTTTGTGAAGCGGTTTGTCGTATTTTTGGACCTCATAACTTTGGTTCGAATTGTACCGTACATTCTAAACCTATCGTTGCACAAATCGGTGCAACAATAACGAACGAACGATGACGTCTATAGTGAACTTAATAAAATTGTAAAATTTCAGTAACATAGCAATTTTTTTAATTGCAAAAGACAGCGAACAAGCACGCGGCTCACCTGACGGTAAGAGATAACCACAGCCTCTAGACACCATAGATATTGTAAGTGCGTCACTGCGCTGTGGAAGTCTACCGTCCACCGTACCGTTGTCATTTTGGTGACAGAAATAGGTAAGGCCGTCGCCGTCGACAAGTAAGTTATAGTTATAACTTTTCTAATTTAGATGTTATTAGTAACTAAATTCTCCGATTTCGTCTTTGACCCATAGATCATCAAAACTCGTTTGCTACTTACTGAAGTCTTAGAAATCCGAAATTTCGCATGAAAGCTAGTATTAGTTAGTTACTCTCCTCCAGAAAATAGGGGATGGTTGTTTCTGGGTACTTTCTGTAATCGTAGGACACTGCAATTTTAAACGTAAGCTCTACATTACATTACATTTCTCAGATCCCTAAACTTTTCGTCATTTTAGTCAAAATATTAAGTGATTTGCCCGTCCGGTAACTTGGTAACTCTATACCTTCTACTACTACAACTTATAAGTCCTTCGGCAGCCTCGTCGAAGAACTTACCACAAAGTACACCAACTCGGATTCGACACCACGACAGCCAGTAAACAACAAGTTATTTTATCGCATTCGTTGAATTTATTTGTAGCTAAATGTGAATAAATCCGTTAGTAGCCTATTCAAAAGTACCTGAAACGACAGATACGATTCTAATTTTCGCATGATATCGAGATTCAAGAGTAATTCCACTGGTTCTTGTATGTAGCTCAGGTACGCGTTTGTCTAATGCCTTTTAAGGACAGACGAAAAACGAAATGAGCTCCAACAGAAACACCGCATAAGAAAATATTCATTACCTAATTGGTTATCATACAACACTCATATAAACTAAAAAAATATCAACCTTAAAAAATCATTAAATAATTTAATCGCAGTAAAACTTTAAAAACGGACCCCAAATATTTCATTACTACGTCGTAATTTGATGTTTATTTATTCCAAAGATAGCTAAATTATTTCTAGACAGCCCAGCACAAATTTCATCAACACCCCACTAGTAACATAAGATTTTAAACTTAAATCGTCGCGCAGTCCCGTCGTGACCACGGCCTATGCAACTAGGCCGAAATATCGACAAATAAAATAAAAAGAGATAGTGAGTATCCCGTATAAATAATTTAAAATATTATCCCACTAGTAGTTTTGTGTAATATCATCATACATAGCATAAAACAAAGTCGCTTCCTCTGTCCCTATGTCCCTTTGTATGCTTAAATCTTTAAAACTACGCAACGGATTTGGATGCGGTTTTTTTAAATAGATAAAGTAATTGAAGAGGAAGGTTTATATGTATATTTTATACACGTGCGAAGCAGGAGCGGGCCGCTAGTACTTAATAAAGCGACATTTTCATACGCCTAACTCCACCGATCAACCGCGAAGCTCAGGTTCGATTCCCGAAGCGGGCAGGCTTTGTGTGGTAAACATTTAGATGTCTGCATTTCCAGATCTGGGTGTTTATTAAATATATTCTTGTATCTGTTTAAGTATTTCTATGTATTAGTATCGTTGCCTAACACGCATAACACAATCATATAATTTACTTACTTTGGGGTTATAATTTATATTCAATTTGTTTAACTTGTCCAGGGAAATTTATTTATTTTCATTTAAGTTGACGACATCATTATTAAGAAAGCAGTAACATTAGACTATTAATATGGTACATCTTAATTTTTTTTGAGGCTGACAGTATTGCAACACTTATTCTCAGTCTTGGATATAAAGAATTATTAAATGGGTGGTTCCGTCTGTCAGTTTGACAGTTCCAGCCGTCTCCAGCTATGGGCATACAACCATCAATCATTTGTGTGATGGTCTCACCTCTTTATCTTTATGGGTATGTCACAGTTCAAGCGAATTAGGAGTGTGTTGGCGCAGAACTCTGGCTCCACTTTAGACTTTTTGTAAATAGTAATTAGACTTATTTTATCTTCTCTGATTAATGATATAGCCTTCACAACGCTAATCTTGCCAACAGGATATCCACGTGCTTCCACGCCAAGTTGGGCTTCTGGTTGACAAAGGTCTATAGGTGGTGGTATATATGGTTGATATCTTGCCATCAAGAAATCCCATTGCTTATTTGTCTTCTACTACTTCAGGAACACTAAGTTATCATATTTTGAAATGATGAAGAATATTTTGAAAGAAGAAGAAAATAAAGAAATATCACTTATGAGTTCTAGCCCTGATGACGCTGTTTTAATCGAAACCGGTAGGCTATTTATAAAATAATAAAATAATAAATTATAAGTGATACGTAAAACAGTACTTACAAGTGTTTTTACATTTAAAAATATAAATATTTGGAAGTTTTACCAAGCGCCGACGATGGAAAATATCAAAAACTAATTTCATCTGTTCATTTACCCATAGGTAATAGGACATTGTGTTTTTTTATTTAACAAAACAAAAGTTTCACACCATTCATTAAGCAGCTCTTAACAAGCGAGTAAAATGATTTCACATCCTATTTCCATTTGAGACCTAATTAGCTGACGCGACCCTTATTTGGTCATGAAAGTGTTTCATTAATACATGCCGTTAATACACCCACGGTTTATCTAACATACTATTTACGCTAAGCAGTTATATGATGCTATTATGGGGCATATTACATTGTTGTTCCGGCGCAGCAGTACAAACTCATTTAAAAAAAATGTTTTTCTATTCTTGTTGATAAAATATATTACATAAGTATTTTTAATTGCATATTAATAACTCAGATAATGAAAATTTATTCAAAATTATTATAACTGGGGGTACGGGCGTGAATCCGTCAAGACGATAAATGCGAAACCGAGAGAACTGCCTATCTATATTTTCTTAATCGTTATTTTTTTACTCTCATATATTAATTTACAGGATATGATGTCTCCAGAAAACTTATCAAACATATAAGCGCATATAAGATGTTATTTATATATAAAACACTCGATTATTACTGACAAACTAACGATCATCAAAATTCGTGGTACTTCCTGAAATCCTTGAAAGCTAAAATTAGGTATGTGACCTAATATTAGCTTACCAAACAACGGAAAAACATTAAAACTTGGAAACTTAGGCATAAATTACGGCATGACAGTTTGTATGAAATTTGTGGTCAGATTAACCAAATGTTAGCTTATGACACATATGACAGCGTGACATTAAATCATACACCTCTAAAAAAATTAAAGCTTTTCAGTTAAAATAGTACACATGCCTGAACAAATGGACCTATTTTGCTAATTCTTTTTTTGTTGTGTTTGTTATTGTTATTAAAAGGTTCTCATGAAGAGAAAAACTAAGAAAATTGCAGAGAAAATGACAAAAACAATGCTTAAATCCATACAAATGTAGCTGTTTAATTTCAAGTGATACGAAATTCACCGGGTCGGCTAGTTTATATCTACAAAAACACCGATTTCGTCAATGACCTATTCACAGTAAATCATCACATTCATACCTAGAGATCATTTACTATATATAAGTAAGTAAATAGCCGTAGTCCGTAAGTCGTAATGCTATAATGTACAAACAAAGAATCTAAAACTTAGAACTTTTACACCAATATTCCACCAAGTGGGTGTTTGTTGTATCGATGAAAATGTAAATTTAAGAGTATCTTCACGCCCATATCCCCGAAGAGGTAGGCAGAGGCACAACCAGGGCACCCACGACTAGCCGAGGATACTAAGTCCCACAATGTGACAGGTGGCAAGCCTATCGCTAACCGGGCACATATCCTATCACGAGCATCATTTTTTTTTATTAGTAAATTTAGAAAAACCTTATTTTCTTTTTGTTGCCCGGGATTCGAACCCGGGACCTCATGCAGTCAAGTCCAACAACTGAACCGCTAGACCGCACCGCTTAGTTTATCACCGCACTCCACAAAGAAGTCAGTTTCTATGAACATAATATTATAACACTCACTAGACAACACTAGCACAGCGCTGTACTACGGCCGGGATCGGGACAGAAGTGCGAATCTACCGGTTATCCTACCATCTAGAACGGAACACAACAATAGCGACCATTGACGCTATGTCAGCCAGAATATCTAAAGCAGTGGCACCGTTCAGGGCGAGCTTCTAGAAAGCTTTCTATCACCTAGAAAATTATGTTGTTACTGGGTTAGCTCTCTAACTCTAAGCTACTGGTTATTGTTTTAAATTCGGAACAAAGCGTCTTTGTCAATGCGTCAATATTTATACATCGATTTGATATTATTGACTAGCACAAACTATATCTTAGCAAAGAATTGGGGATAGAACACGTGAAATACAAATGATATAAATGGTACTACAACCGAATCTCACAGTTAATTTAACGACTGGTCATCGTCTATTAGACCTAATATTGAGGACGGGGAGGCGCTTTTGCTTCAGAACCCTTAAAAGGAGACGGATCATTTGTATAAGATAATGTTAATGTCAGTAAAGACTTATTGCGTAATATGGGATATTTAAATTGTCGCCCGGGGCGAGGAATCGTGGCGAGACAGGGTGCTGGGTGTCTGCCGCGAGCTAAGTCCCAGGAATTTGGGTGCTCGCGTGACCAACCTGATTTAGTGGCAATGAGAAACGCTCGTGTCGGTCCCATTAACCCACAGAATTTGGTGGTTCACAATCTTTTTACCATTGTCACTTCTACTAAAAATTGTTAAATTTTTTAACGGACTCCCAAAAAAGGAGAAGGTTCTTAATTCGACTGCGTGTTTTTTTTTAATTTTTTTTGTAAGTTTGTTACGTGTTTACTTCATCGACACCGAATTTGATAGTATTTTTTTAGAAAGATAGGTCATGGTTCTGAAGTGGTCCCATATTACTTATATTATGATCAAACTGGTGGTTTTATATTTATCTTGACGTGTGTCAATAAGTGAAAATGTATGCTTTATTAAGTGTAACTCAAAAACTACTGGTAGTATATTGATTTAATTTATGTTGGACCATATCAGAACTATTCGAAAATGGAATGATCAAATTGCGACGTGGAATCCAATAAAAAAGTTGGAGTCGATTGTTGCAGCTGTACTTCATTTAATTATTTGTCGTCCTATAAGTAGGCTACTACGCGTTGTCTAGATAACATGGTTTTTGGTTTCATAGGTGGGAAATTACCGCTATCAGTTACCTCCCTGCAACCAGTTTTTGGCGTTTAGAATTATGCTAACCATTTACTCTTACTTTAAGACGAGCTTCGTCTTTTTGAATGCTTTGACTTAGGCATAGGCACATGCTCTCTCGCTCCAGGTAAAAACACCTAAGGTCGTTACGTTTCAATTACCTGAAACAAAAAGAAACGTTATTAAAATCTTAATCACTTATTTATTTATTACCATAGAGTTCCTGCTGTTCGATATTTAGTGGAAGTGTTTTCGTTTTGTATGTCACCCACATAAGCAAGATAAAACATGAAAAATGGTATAATTGAGATTTATAATTCAATTAGACACTAAAAGGAGAGGTTCACATTGGAGGAGAAGATAATTCAGGAAACTATTTATAATTTTTTTCAGTCCTGACGAATATACTTGTATTACGTGGAAACTTGTAATTGGCCTTATTTTTGTAATTGAATATTTCATGATCTTTGTATAGCTGTAAGTTTTCCGAGATTGTAAAAATAAAATAAAATAAAATCACTTCAAGTCGTGTTAAGTTAAAACTATTATCAGTAAAGATTTTAAGTAAATGCACTTTAAGCCTGACTATTGAGAAGTCTTCACATTTTGGTAATCAAAATTAAGTAAATTCGTTTTAAAATTTTTGCACAAGCAAAGTTATATCTGGTTAAGGGTCCATGTATGTTAAAATACGTCAGCAATATAATGTTTTTTTCATACAAAGCAATCATGGATCTTGATGACAAAAATACACAAGATTAACATTAATATGCTTTATAAGACTACTACTACTGTTTTCAAAACACGATCCATTTCACTTTGCTCGATAGAAAAAAATCAAAAAGTTAACTCTTTTTTGAAAGCAAAACCCAACTGTCTACTTCAATTATGAAAATATCGACACCAGATTTAACATAAACATAGATAAGTATTATACCTAAAAGATAATAGTTTCAGTTTTCATTTTTTTTCCAATTACTTTTATAGTGTCAAAAATAGTGATTTGTCGCTTAAGACATTTACTTTTGAGCGCAATATTTCATAGTAATCATGGAACGGGGAGCGCGGCGATTGACTCTTCTGGCTGACTAAGTGTGGGGCCTTAAAACAATGTTGTATCAGATTTCATGAATGTTATTTATGCTGTTTTGTTTTCGACTGTCTGGAGGTTGTTCTACTAATTCGTTTATTTTCGTATCTCCGTGGTATTGTTAGTTCTGCACAGACAACTTGAGAAAACGAACATAATTTCCTTTTACAGGTACTTATGTAAACTAGTGGTCACCCATTGGTCGCAATTCGACCATAATAAATGTTAATATCTTGTTGATAAGAACGCCATCTTCATTTCTCAAGACCAACTACTTTGTTTCCAAACTTTTTAATGCGCCATATGTGATATTTTATCGTTATCATCAATATATTTGTTTGTGTCTGTATGTAAATGCATCGTAGTGTGGATAATGTTTTATTTATTGATTTAATGTATTTTATAAGCATTATTATCGAAAAATATAAGCGTTCTGCACTTCGCCTACACATAAACTATAAGTGTGCCAAATTTTATGCTCCTGCGTCCGCGCTATTTTCTTAAAAAGGGGTCCAAAGTTTTGACATCATGTATTACGAGGGCCAAACTGAAAGTTTTTAGAACTGGCAACTTAAAAGCATTATATTAAAAAAATAAGTTTAAATTTTGAAAATAGAACTCTTTACCAATAATGTTGAGTATACATTTCATT
>NJDC01001449.1:527265-542152 GCA_002245475.1 Calephelis virginiensis
GCGCTACCTTATCTCTACATAAATTCACTTAATTTTATAATAACTTCCTACCTTGTGCCAACTTTTACCACCTACTTCAAATTGTTGCTACATACAGAGGATTCACAAATATAGGTACCAACTCAAATGAATTTTAGCACACAAGAATTGGATTAACATAACATAGCAGGAATTTTTAAAAATAAAGAATAAATAAAAATGTAGTAAAGTAATTTTTATACCAACTCAAATGAATATAATTCTAATACACAAGAATTGGATTAACATTACATTAGAGGAATTTTGACAAGTAAAGAATAAATAAGATAGTAGGAAAGTAAATTTGAAAATAAGTTAGGTATTTGACTTATAATTAATTTTCTAGATTATCATCACAGAGTCAAAGGGAATTTCCATAAATATTTACAGAAGCTTCATAGCCTTCCACCAGCCCAGTTCCATTACTAGACGAACCGGCAAACTCTACACTGTCTAGTAGATATCCATTGCACCAAAATTTAATCTAATATTCGAACTGAAATGGCTTGGAAATGTCTCCCAGCAGCAGTGATTCCGCAGAAATACAATTTAAAGTAAGAGTACTCTTTTGGTATATTACCATATTTGCTGTCACGTTCCAACACGAAAGTTTTTTTTTTTTATATTTTGTCTCTCCCAGATTAAAGAATTCCCGAGAGTATTCTCGTAACACACATCTCAGTCGCATTGGAGGATTCCCCTGTTTGTAAGAGTTGGTTAAAATGTTAATTTACAAGACAGTAGACATAGGCCAACTATCTCGAATAACTTAAAGCAAATAACTTCATCTTGCTGCTGTGCTGTACTCGTGCCGTGCGTTCATAGCTTTTGTTCCTTTCTAAAATTGCAGTATAGGTAGATACGATCTAAGATTTTATTATTTCTACTTGAATAGGTACCAACTTATATTTCACACTTTCTGTTACATACGTGTTTTCCTCGTGTTGGTCCGGGCTCCTTTGCAGAATACACCATCTGCCTTCCTGCCAGGCAGCTCGTCAATGTTCGGAGGGTAAGGTAGCCGCTAAACTTACTTGTGCTCAAGGCCTACAATCCCGGCCTTAGGTTGGCAACGCAACATTACCACCTTTGGTGTCCCGAGGCACCGTGAATTTTTTACCATCCGGAAATCCGTCTGCTTGTTCGCCTTCCATTATCATAAAAAAACCATGAAAGCAAGATTTCTTACGGATTTCACGATGTTAGGAAATATACGCTATGAATGTTAATGATGCGGTTTCTATCTTACGCTGGCATGTTTAGCTTCTGTCGCAAGTTTACTAATATCCAAATCGGAAAACGATAACCGCACACGAATTTTGGTGGCTGGAATAGGTGGTAACTATGGAAACCGTTGCAAAACTAGTTGATGTATCAAAGAAGCTGAATTATTAAAAATAGTGTCAGCAACCACCTGTGGTAGGAAAAGGTCGCGGCCTTCAGCGGCACCAATCTATTATGTCGGTCGACAGCGGCCGATTACGGCGCGGCCGCTTCGTCACTCCCACTGATCTTATCAAGCCGTTAAGCGCATTCCATTACTGACCCCTATAGCTCAATGGTAGGAGCTTATCACAATTGTTTTAAATATTTCTAACGTGCGTTAAATTCGACTTAAGTCAAATCAGATCAACAGATCCCCGTGTTGGTCTGGACTCCTTTGTAGAATAGACCATCTGCTTTCCTGCCAGGCAGGCGAGCATAGTCTTACCGTCACTAACACCGTGACATCCTACTAGGTGATAGAGATTCGCAGCAACTCGCCCGGATTGATACCACCGCCTTGCCTATTCCTGCCGCCATAACGTCAGTGCTTGCCGTTGACGTGTTCCGGTTCGGAAGGTAAGGTATCCGATAAACTTACTTTTGCTCAATGTCTAGCATCTCGGCCTAAGGTTGGCAACGCACCATTACCACCTTTGTCGGCTCTAAGCGGCGTGATTCTTTTACCATCAGGAAATCCGTCTGCTTGTTTGCCTTCCAATATCATAAAAAAAATCTACTCATGTTGTTGGGGGTAAGCGTATAGTTTGACCCAACAAATATCCACGTGTAATTTGCGGGGCATGGACAAGATTAACGACTTCCCCCGTCTGTGTGATGAACATATTTTTCTGTATTTCTGCAAAGTAAGTAAATATCTTCGCGCTCATATTGCTGAAGGAGTAGGCAGAAACGCAACCAGGGCACCCACGACTAAAATTAAATTAAATTCTGTGCTAAATGTTACTCAAATTTGTTACAGTATTTATTTATGTATTAATAATGTGTATTAAAATCGTTAACTTATATCCGTACCACAAACACATAATTTGCTTTAATTAAGGTTAGATCAATTTGTGTTTAATGTCTAATTAAATATTACAATACATATAGATAAGATAATTATGTAAATATCACAACATTAGAATAGTGTTACTACAAAGTTAATATATTCAATAGCCTTTTCTCACATTTTTTTTATTTACATATTTTGACTATTTTTTTAAATATTTAAAAATCAAATGTTTGTTGTTTATTGGTTGAGCAATAGATGAATAAAAGTAATGAAATTTCAATATTTTAACTTTATTATATATTCGATTAGTACGTGTGATTTGTTGACGTTGAGAAAATTGAGTTAGAGCTATGACTATAAACTTTTGTTGTAACAGGATCTATATGCACTGTAAATGTCCTTATTGACTTTTTAAATAAGCATTATGTTTTTAAAAAAGTACAGTTTATAGCACATAACTACATAATCAACAACCAAAATCAACAACTACTTATTATTAAAAAAACATTTTCCAGGAGACCAAATTGTGAATCTAAACCATTCTGGAATCCCCTTGAATACACACAAAAAAATTCATCAAAATCCGTCCAATCGACTAGAAGGATCACAGGATATTACGGCTGTCACTACACTACAGTGCGAATAAGTCGCAAAAATATTTAGAATAAACACTCGAATCCAAAAATACCGATAAAATACGCGTTACGTTTACGTTAATTTCAGTTGAAGAGGAAATTTAAGTAAAGAATAATCTTTTTATGACATACAAAAATGAATCCCAATTTCCTGTAGTCAGTTTAGATTGGATCTTACGGCTCGAACGGCTGTATAACGACAGAAAGATTTGAGACGATGGTTTCAATTCAGGCAAATCGTTGCCAAATAGCTTCTGAAAATCCTAACTACCACATTTCTAGTCGTCATATCATTAAGTCATAAAATAATATACTTAAATGTTGTTACGTCGCGTCTATTTAACTGAAATAAGATTATTTTTATGATATTTAATTATATTATATTATATAGATATTGGAAGGCAAACAAGCAAACGGATTTCCTGATGGTAAGAAATTCACGCCGCCTAGAGACAACCAACAAAGGTGGTAATGGTGCGTTGCCAACCTGAAGAAGGGATGTTAGGCCTTGAGCAAAAGTAAGTTTACCGGCTACCTTACCCTCCGAACCGGAACACGTTATAAGGCGGTGGTACCAATCCGAGCGAGTCGCTGCGAAACTACCACCTGGTAAATATTCGATAAGTAGTTATTCGCTAACGGAACTTATCATTATTTAGAACAAAGAAAGTGCAATAAAAAGTTGAAGTAGTCTATCGAAAACCTAAATAGTAATAAACATAAAAATGGTTAGCGTGAATTTTATTGTCGTAGCTGTTTAATAGTTAAACTGGTTTTAGATGCATAATATAACCGTAACGCGTCACATCTACAGAGTCAGGTAGATGGAAACGTTCGGTATATCTAATACTAGCAGCCCGTCACAGCATCGCACGGGCAGATAAATTTCTAAATTTTCATAGATATAACCTATATTCATCAGCAATAATGTATGTTTCTATTAGTAAAAGATTTTTTCAAATCGGTCTAGAACTTTCGAAGTATATTAAATACAAACAAAAACCCTAACAACCAAATATTTCCTTTTTATTATTAATATATATTATATAAGTTAATAGAACTTCTATAAAATCTTTATTAAAAATCCGAGCAAAGTCGAGTCATGCCGTTAGTGCAATATAAACTCCAGCGACGACATTATTTGGTATATTTAAAATGAAATTTTGAATTTCGTGATATCTTGTAAAGGATTGTTAGATTTGAACAAATGAAAAAGTAATCTCAAAGCATTGAAACAGTCTTAAATATTAAATGATTTATTTGATTAATTAATATGAAAGGATTAATATGAAAGTATGGGTAACATGGTCCAAACATGACCACTCTTTTTATTAACTTTTAAAATGTATTCAAGTAGATATATTTTGTGACCTATAATAGTTAGATATATGGTGTCGCGAATATTGTAGATTTATTATTATTTATTAATAAGTTCTTTAACATTGTATATCTATCATTAATAGATTGGTGTCAAAAGACCAAAACATTTAGTTGTCAAATAGATTATTTTTTTGCAATTAACCAAATTACACTCTGTAGGAACAGCCATCTAGAATGTAAAAAATATAATAATTTGGAGATTTTTGTATTATGATTACAATATTTTGAATTATATTACTTATTATTTTTTTCTTATCGTCAGACATTATTTTAGCCGAATCGAAGTTAGCTCTTCTTGTTTTATACTTTTTAAAAACAAAAAAGTCGATTCATAACAGTCGAAAAAGTGTTTGTATAGTTCATAGCGTCAAATATTGCTAAAATCCTATTAATATTATATATTCGAAAGTTTGTGAGTATGTACGTATGACTGTTTGTTACTCTTTCACGCTCGAAAGGCTGAACGGATTCGTCTGAAATTTAGAACACAGATAGATTGTGACATGAATTAACATATAGGTTATTTTTAATCCCGATCGCAGAACGGGTTCCTGCGAAAACGCGGGCAAAGCTGCAGGGAACAGCTTATAGAAAAATAATTTAGACTTCCGCCATGAAAACGTCGTGATGCTCCTTTCTAAAATATATGTAAGTAAGTACCCGTTAGAAACTGATATTGAGATATTTCACAACATTTCATACTTCTTGGACTCAGAGCGGATTTGATCCATGTCCTTTGTGTAAGTGGTATTAGCTTAAAGGCCGGGGCAACATTTAGACACCTTTTACTCTGGAAAAATCTTTTGTTCATAATCAACCACAAAAAGTCACTTCAACGTTAGTAAAGATCCTCCGTACCTATCAATTTACTACCTATATTACTTTAAAATACTGCAATAAATGAATATTTATTAAGTATCCTATCTTTTCGTAATATGACAAGTTTGTAATAATTCGACTGACGATATATTTAAAATTAAATGTTACTTATAAATTAAAAGTTAAAATGAAATAGAGTCCATTATTTAGATCTCTCTTACCACAAGCCAGCTTCGGTTCAGACGTCGCCACTTGATACTTTTACGTTGTTTTTCAAGAATCCATCAATATCTTTATCAATGAGATTACTTAAAGAGTGGTGCCAAAGATGAATAATAGGTGGTTGAGACGTGGTTTTTAAATGTAAAAATAGTAGAAAACATGTGATATAGATGAGATAATATGCGCGCAGCAGTCGCCACAAGAGAAATGGAGAACTTACGTATATTCCTATTCTATAAAAAAGGAGGGGGGGGGGAATGAAAAATGAAATGAATTAAAATTAAAAATTCTCGTTCAAGCGATGGGGACTTAAAACGAATACTGAAACTATGTTTAAAGTCGTAAGTACATAAACAGAGTGTATTTAAAAATGCAGTATAATTCAGATGACCATCATACTTTATGTTATGTTCTACAATGTTGTAGATTTAAAATATAAAATCAAAATAGCTTTTTCAATTACAAGTGAATACAGATCTTGTATCCTTGGTAATATGAACTTGTATTCTAGAGTGTAAATCTGATGGTATCTTCTTTCGAATACTAGCGACCTTTTGAAGGTAGTGTTTAAGCCTGTAGATTTTTTAAATAAATGTTCTTTTTAATATTATAAATTTGAAGACGTGTTTATTTTTATTCTGTACTCAAACTAAAAAGTTAAGGTCAATATACTGGCATAATTCTAGCAGAAATGTGGCTGAAAAAATTAGAAATGTGTCCTGTGTAAGCCTTGCCTTAGAGATGTAGTTTTATAAAAAAGCCAAATGCCTATCATTTGATAGTTGGTATCTAAATAAAACAACAAAGACAAAACAAACAAGTACGGGGCACATTGCTACTAAATAACGCACCCAACGTAAGAAAAAATAGTCTAAAATCCAAAATATTTTTTTTAACTAGTAGAATACTATTATCATACACTAGCTGCTGCCCGCGACTTCGCACACACGATTAGTAATGAGTACAGAAGATTTTCCCGGCTTCGTTATCCTAAATGTTGAGTCGGACTATGAGCTATTACTACTCCACAACAAAATCTTTCAGAACAGACAAACCGACAAAAAAACTAAAAACCCTCATTTTGGGTCGTGTATCCTAGGTTACGTATGATAATTGAAGGTAAACAAGTAGACGGATTTCCTGATTTACCCGCTACATTACCCTCCGTACCGGAACACGTCAAGTACCAATTATAGTATTTAAAAAATATTTAATGTAAGAACCTACATGTTTACTTCCATTACTATTTTATTTTAAGTATAGATTACTAATAATGGAAAAGGCATTCTCAGTGTTTGGTTAATATTGGGACATCTTTTGTTTGTTCGAAATGAGACCGAAACTACTGGACCGATTTCAAAAATTCTTTCACCTTTAAAATGCTACACTATCCCTGAGTGGCATAGGCTTTGTTTCATCAAACTCGGTGCAGTACAAGCCATGTTACGCAGGCGAAGCTGCTAGTTTGTTACAAGTTTTCGCCCTACAGTTCCTGCTGCAGTTTGTTCTAGTTGTGTTGTCTCATTTGTTTAGCTTCAAACAACAAGCGGCAGCACTTGTGCTAACAATTTATTCTCGAATTCCGCGCAATCCAAAGAGAACAAAAACACCTTGATGGTTGTTAAATTGCGAATTCATTATGTTTTATGTCACTGGATATGCCGCTCGAGGGAGATAATAATTATACCCTTTAGGGCTACGTGACAGATGTGATGCGTTTTGTCGTTAACTTGGTCATCTTGATTATCTAGAATGAAATAAATCTTTGCATTTTATTCGTCGTTTAGGTGTAGTATGTTGAAATAGATATGGTAAAGATTTTTCATATTTTTATATTAAGAAACACTTGTACTGTTTTACGTATCACTAATATTTTTTTAATTTTTAACATAGACATTTATTATTTTTTCTTTTATTTTTCTTTTAATTTGCATAAATAATTAAGTTTAACATATTATGTATAAAACAGTAAATTTAATTTAGTAACTAATTAACGAAATTGAGGTAATTGACATGTATATGTTATTAGGTACACATATTTTCTCAAATAGTATTAATTTCCCAATTCAGTGAGGAAAAAATCAATAGCTAGCAACTCCATTGTATAACGTATTAAAGTTTTTTGTATCTACCCACTACGAAATGAATTCATGTTTATTAATCAAAAATATTGTTTAGCTTAGAATTAACAATGTGTTGTGTCTGTTCTGTTTTAGATTACTCAAAAATAGTTCTCATCCTAATGTTACTGGACAACATATAAATGTGTCACTCCCATGACTGACATGATATTGGCAGAATCCGTACCAACGGGAAAGCCAAAAGAAAAGAAGAATAGAATAGAATATTGTTTAGCAGTTTAAGTTCTAGCCCTGATGATGCTATCATAAGCGAAACCGGTAGGCTATTTAAAAATAATCAATTATAAGTAATACGTAAAACAGTACAAGTGTTTCTTCATTTAAAAATATGACTATTTGGAAGTTTTACCAAGCGCCGACGATGGAAAATATCAAATATATGTAGAGATTTTTAATGAATAGCTAATTATTGTCAAATATTTCGCGTCTAAAACGTCAGTCTGTTTGTTTATTAACAAAAAACAAACATCTTAATCACAACTTTTTAACAACACCTATTTCAGCAAATTGGCTTCAAGTCAGGCCCATCATTTGTGGAGTTTATAATTAACCGAAGTTTTACAAGTTTTAGCTGTTAAGGTAATCTGTAAACAGGGGTTCATCTTGGTATTGTAATGGTGTCAAAGCATCGATATTCCTACAAATTTAACTTTCTCTGTCTTCTGTTGTGAATGTTGTGATATACTCTTGAAGCCGATTTCCAGTAACGGCATAAACGTGCTTGGTGAAGAAACGTCTAGTTCACCATTAAAAACCAGTATAATTTAAAATAATTTTATCAATAACCAATTCACATTTTCCATTATCGGCGCTTGATAAAATATCGAAACATCCATATTAATTTCAAATAAAGAAACACTTGTACTGCTTTACGTATCACTTTTATTTTAATATTTTATAAATTGCCTACCGGTGTCTCTTAAACCAGCCCTGGTTATGCTCTTTTTAGAGAAAAAACCAGTAAAGTAAAAAGTAAAACTCGTAAAAGGCAAGCATAGGCTTAGCGTCACTAACACTGTGGCATCTGACTAGGTGGTAGAGTTTCGCAGCGACTCACCCGGATTGGTACCACCGCCTTACCTATTCCTGCTGCCATAACGTCATGACGTGTTCCGGTTTGGAGGGTAAGGTAACCAGTAAACTTACTTTTGCTCAGGGCCTAACATCACGGCCTCAGGTTGGCAACGCACCATTACCACGTTTGGTGTCTCTAGGCGGCGCAGCGTGAATTTCTTACCATTAACAAATCCGTCTGCTTGTTTGTCTTCTAATATCAAAAAAAAGTTTAGGTTGAATATGATTTAAATTGTAAGTTTTAGATGATCTACACCCGACCCGATAGAAAGCGGAGCGAGGGCCACAGCTAGAGACGCACTCCCCGTGTTGGTCTGGGACCGCTAAGTAGAATAGATTTTCTGCCTCTCTGCTCTGCAGTTCGTAAGAGTTCGTTAATATATAGGTCATCAGTCATCGTTAACAAGACCAATGGTGGTAGAGGGCTATGTAACTTGCCCGATGAGATCTGCCCTCTTACCTATTCCGCTCCGCTATAATGACTCTGTCATGTTCTGGCTCGGAGGGTAGGGTAGCCGATAGACTTGCACAATAGTCGTAACATCAAGGCCACAGGACAGCGACGCACCTGTAACTATATATAGGCCACGGTTATCTCTCACCATCAGGACAGCCGTGTGCTTGATCGCTGGTCTCTCACATAAAAAAAAACTAGCTAAAATAATTCACTCTTGTTTATCCATTAATTTAAAATGCATGCACTATAGTGTGCAAAGGTGGACTTAATGCTACATGGCATTCTCTACAAGTCAACATAACTTTATTTGAAAAAAATAATTAAATAGGGTGCAAAATAAAAAAAAATTGACTACACATTTGAAAACACATATACCTAAACTTAATTTAGGTAGCATAATAAATGCATAACAACAACAGCTTGTTCTAAATTATTTCCGATTATACGATAATGCCCAAGATATTTCCCGTCGCTTTTAAGTATACCCAAAATAAATTTAGTTTATTAATTATTGTTTTACCGAATAAACGAATCTGCAAACTAACTAACAGGCAAAATTAAAAAAAGTTTGATACATACATAATAAACATATTATACAAAAGTGCCCTAGTACAAAGCATTTTTAATGTCATACTCCCATGGCTTTTTTTCACAAGTCTATAGCATGTGTAGGTTTTCTATTAATGACTTGTTTATAAATATGTGGAACATCGTTCCTGCGGGGAGCTATTCTAAATATCAACAAATGATAATGAATAGTGGCGTCACAACAGAGGCGGAGTGATGAATTATCGAACGCTTTCATCTCGCCGACAACAGCCGCGGTTCGTGTGATGTCATTGATTACATTAAAATTTACACATTTCTGTAATAATGTATGCAAATTAAATATTTACTGTAATTGTTGAACTCCGACACATGTACACCGTGATTTTAATCTGATAAGTATATTGAGTGATAGATTTATAAAAAAAAACAACAATTTCTAGAAACGTGCTAAAGCTCTGTATAGTATTTCAGATATCTATCTTATAAGAATAAAATACTAACGTTGCAAAATACTATTATGTATATTTTCATACACCACTCATATCACCTACTCATAGTTGACTACCACAGGCTCAACGTACACGTTTTGCCTACACACAATATTTTCTACGCGTAAAATTTCTACTAGCGCAGAATAGATAGATAGATTTGTTATTCAAAATAAGTACACATTTTACATTTTTTGAAAGTCAGAGCACAGAAGTTAAATAAAATTACATTATCAATAATTGTTATTGAAAAAAAATCTATGCATATTTTTATCTTTAAAATACTCTTCTGTCATATGATAAGCCTTTTAAAAAAAAAATTAAGAGTGTTTTATTGAAAAGGAAAGTTCTGCAAGGATCGTGAGATTTAGCACTAGATACTCTCTGTCTACACGTCAAGGGACTTAGCGTAAATGGCGTGAAGATATATAATATATGTATGTATTATTCACACAAGCTTTATATTATTTCTTTTCATTTGAATTTGTAATATCCTCAGGAATTTTATTACAAAACCTCACACAATAAAGCGTTTGGACGTTTTTTTAAATAGTAATTTATGTGCAACTAATTTATTTTCATTCTATAAATTAAAACTATGAATATAACTTTAATTGTCATAAACTTTTGGGTATTTTTTTATATACATAATGTTTCGAAATGAATGTATTGATTAGGTACAGTCATAATACAAACAAAATAAAAGTCATATTACATATAGCGAACATCACGCTTTTTTGGAAATGAAAACCGTGTTGACATCTGCTGCTCTTTCCCATATTCAAAAACTATATAGTAAATTACTAAGGAAATTGCTAAAGTAAACAAACCTAGCAGTTTGATCGTTGGTCAGCTGTCTAATCTTCCTAACTGCGTACGCAACTAAGCTAGGCTATTTTTCATATCTAATTTAATATACTCGTATGTTGCACCTACTGACACTTAGAATCAACATTTTGGCCCAAAAATATAGTACCATTAACGAATTCTAACGTTTCACTATTTAATGTAACATGGCCAAGTCGATCTAAGGGTCTCACATTTTGGATCGGTAATTTAATACGTTTGGTTTTCTAAGTTTTTAATACCAAATTATTAGCACTAAACTATTCTATCAACCAGTATATTATTAACAAGTTACTTGTATTATACAGCCCCAAAATTGATCCTTGTGCTACCCCATATGTGAGGCATGCGCTGTGGATTTGGTGTTATTAACTTGGACTTTTTGAAGCCTACGTTAATAATTTAATAAGCAGATTTTTATATATTGCGACGGAATAAGAGGGTTATGCTTCAGAATCCCTGGGAATACCAATGTTTATGAATTTTGGTTTACCTACTTTTTTCGTTTCATCAGATTTTTACTCAAAGATCAAGCAGGTGACTCGCTGATGGTAAGAGACATTCATCGCATATAGGCAACATATGTTATGTTACTGGTTTGTCGCTGTCTTACAGCCTGGTTCTAGGCCACTTCAAAAAATATGAATACTGGTACTAATCTATCTTCCGGCGCAGATCACGTCAATGGCAAACACCGACAATGGCAAGACTGACGGTAGCAATAGTCCAATTGGGACGAGATGTTACACAGCACTTACTTAGGGCTTACTACACTACTAACTTCATAACTACTACTAAATTCACAATTGTATCTAGGCCTACAGAATTTAATATTCTTACGAAAAGCTAATTAAATTCACACTTCCCTAACTAGATACATATAATCAAAAACTGCGATAAGGTTTTCTTAAAACGTCTATTACACCTGTATATATACGAAATAATTACTCGGTAGCAAAAAGTCTAACATAATTACTCCGTATTAACTTAATACTGCTTACACTTTACATAATAATGACATAACGACGTTACATAAGGACAAGTAAATTCAATTCAAGAATCCGAGTTATGGGTGACGGTCGTTTAGGGCTGTCACGCGTGATTTTATTACTTTTCACCATCAGGAAATTGTCCGTTTGTCTGCCAACTAACATTATCAAAATATGCTAATTATATTTAGGACAGTCTCAAAACTCTAAAATTTTATAATATTTGATTGCAGATGCTTTCGCAATAAATTTATTGAGCGTTAGAGTTCGACTTTTGCGTATCAAATGCAATTTGTAATGTTACTAGTAGTACAGGTACACACAACTTTACACAACACACAAACTAACAAGGTTCTTTTCTTTAATTCCCTTAACATCAAAACATCTGATTCCGATTCTATGAATACCGAGTTAGAATCGAGCACCATCACCATCCTGGAGTTCTAAAGTCATCATACAACTCTAGCGTAGGAAATCCGTATTTTAAATGTTTGCCTTTAGTTATGAAAAAAAAAGTTGAGAGGTGTCAAGGGACACCCAGATGGAACGAAGTTCTCTCTCCACCCTCTCTCTCTCAACCTCTATCAATCTCTAGTAATCTCTATCTCTATCTCTCTTATAGAGAGAGACAGACAGAGAACCATGAAAAAAAATAAAAAAATTAGAGAGAGACAGACACGAAAAAAAAATTAAAAAAAAACAAACAAACATGCGCAATTCGCAAAGCTTACAATAGCTTACTATAGCAAAAGGTGTCGTGACAACTTTTCGTAAGATTTTTTTCCGTCTAGCCTCCTTTCACAACGCGCAATAAGGAACTTCGTTCCAAAAAATATTTGACAACCCTACACCTAAGGTTGACAGCACTTGTTTTAGTGATGTATAATTTTGGAAACGCCAGGAGACAACGCTTTCTCCACGGGCGTGTCTGTGTCACCACGGTCATGGGCGCGGCCGAGGCTCGCATCATGGTGGCTCTCAGGTAGGCAATAAATTCACCAACTTTCACGTCTTGACAGGCTCATTATTAACAACCTCATCACATTTTTTCTGATACATTTTGTTACGGATCTCATATAGTTCTTGTGTGCTTATTGCATAGGAGCTTTACTGACACACCTGGAAGGAAGAATTTAACATGAATTTAACATTTTTATTAATTTCGAATGAACATATCCTGTTATTCGAAGCTTTTTTTGGGTATCAAACCTGTGCCTGGTGGATCCCGTGGCTAGTGTGGGGATAGTCATGCATGTCGACTACCCACACGCATGACTATCCATTACGAATGAATTACTATAACATGACCCTGTAAAATATATATACAAGTTTATCCCGATTCTCAAGTAACGGAAGTCAACGAAATAACCTAAAACCAAGACGAAACTGCTGGTCACACTTTATCTATTGATTGGTCCATTGAAAGGACTGCATGCATAATTTAACTCTCAAATATTTAAGTAAGAGGCTGTTAGAGGGTCCAATATTTTGGCCAAGGACGTCCACTGGCTCCGATTGGTGAGATATCTCATTCATTTCCATGTTTAGTCGGAGTAATTTATTCAGATTACGTCCTATTAGTTGATATATTGCTGCGATTTAAGATCAAATCTATTAACCTGTATATTAACGATTGGGCAATAAGTACATTGAAAAGCTCAGACGTGTTACTAGTAGGAATTTCATATGTCTATGTGTTCGGCGTTATGTGTTATACTAATTTGTGCCAGCTACTACAACTGCATTTAAACTTGCATGACTCTCCCAACAGATCTTGTTAAATGATCAAAATAAGAAAATAAAAGTATCTCCACGCCCATATCCCCAAAGTGGTAGGCAGAGACATATTTAAGGCACCCACGACTAGTCGAAGACACTAAGTTCCACAATGTGATAGGTGGTAAGCCTATCGCCAACCGGGCACATATCCAATAACGAGCAACGTTTTCTTATTAGAAAATTGGAAAACCCCCAGTTTTCTTTTTGTTGCCTGACCCGGGATTCGAACCCGGGACCTCATGCATTCAAGTCCAACAATTGAACCGCTAGACCACAGAGGAGAAGAAAATAATAAATCAAATATCACATATTTCAAGAAGTAGGGTTACACAATTAAGGACTCCTCATTTTCCATGTTCCCCGTATCACAAAAAAAGTATTGGCCAACCGCTTCCCTACGCGCCGTCAGTGCTTGTCACGGTCGTGTTTTGTTATTTTGGATTCCTGGATTAGTACGAAAGACTTACCTATTCATATCGCTATATTATCTGTGACCATGGTTAATGTTGGTGGACTTACACAAGTGGACCAACGATCTCGACCATAAAATAGCGACATTCAAGAAACATCTGTGGTGGTTATAAACAACGATTGTTTATTACCACCACGAAAGCCGACTGCTTGTTCTCGCTATAAAAAACATACAAATAAGTGTTAGATCAATTTGTGTAAAAACATATTATGCAAAACATTCAGATGCATTTAATGCACGGTATTATGTTTTGATTATCGTCCATCCATTCCCTGTGGGCCGGAGCGGGATCGATTTCCCTTCTATGAATATTTATAAGTTGGATATTGGTCTATACATTAAAAAAAATATTACAGCATCGATTACTGTAACACCTGAGTTATGTGGAACAATAAATATCTGATGAATTTTAATTTACTAAACAGCGCGTACGGAGCCGCGTATTTACATTTCCTATTTGTTGTGGTATTAGCTTATGTGAACTTTACATGTTTTTTGTTTCTTGTACCTTTTTAAAAGAGTACCTTTTTATTTTATAAAATAGGTCATATAGATGGCTCTGTATATCCTGTGGACACTTGGATATTACTGATGTGTCGTTATGTTATGGCTGAGACCTTAGGCCACGTGTGCAAGTTTCGAAGCAAACACAAAACACGAAAATCGCGATGCGATAATGCCCACATGAATAAACAAAGGGATGATGCCCACTATCGCACAGTACTCTACCGCCTTTTAAT
>NJDC01001449.1:549971-561328 GCA_002245475.1 Calephelis virginiensis
GATAATAAAAAAAATAGAAAATGAAAAAAAAAACTGTCCGACCCGGGATTCGAACCCGGGACCTCATGCAATCAAGTCCAACTACTGAACCGCTAGACCACAGAGCAAAAAGTGTCGTGACAACATTTTCGTAAGATTTTTTTCCGTCTAGCCCCCATTCACAACCTGCAATAAGGAACTTCAATAATAATAGGTATAATCATATAAGCAAGGCAAAGGCAAAATTTTGAGCGACTTAAACAGTAGTTTGCATTAATGTAACTGATTAACTCCACATATCGCCCGTATACACTTCTTTTGTACTCTAAATATTCTTATTAAGTCTACAGAATTTCCCCAAATGGGGATCCCATATTTCCAAACGGAAGAAACATATCCATGATAAGCTTAGAGATTAGTGTGTAAGGAAAACAAGACGTTTGTTACAGCTGCAGTCCATATTTTTTACATTTTGTTGACATTTTTAACACGCTCTCCTCTAGTACTATATTATATCTTTTATCAGAGTAGATACTTATTTTCGAGAAGAATCGTTATCACATACTGTTATTCCCGCCGCCAACACACCTGTCTAGGGCTCAAATTCACGTACTCACTTACTTACTTGTTCTAATAACATTTCAATTAGTAATATTAGTATGTGACAATACGACGAATACCGCACCTATGTAACTCTAGATGTTTACGTCAAATTCAGTCTTCTATCAAATTAAAAGCACAGCGCCTACAATACATTACTGTCATATTTTTATTGAAATGACTAATATGTTACTAACATGAACTAAAAATGACTAATATGTTGTAGGTTTTTACAACTTCGCCGGACTATTTTGGACCGAGCAGAGTGCTCAACCCATCCTATGTTATATTATAGAACAACTTATAAAAAAACAGAAGGTTCACATTTTTATCATATAAACCAATTCTTTTTTTAGTTTATACTTGAATGTTTTTGACATTGATTATTTTTATTATTTAAAAGCCGTCTATTTCATATACTCCCATTAAAATTTTGCCAAGATTGGTTGTTGATTGGAAGTTTAAATATTATAGTTTTGCAGCTTTTAAATTACCTATACTTTCGTAGCAATATTGTGAAATATTTGTTTAGAACTAGGAATTGACTTAGCATTAAAATCAGTACTCGAAAAATATTCGTGATTTTCAGCTGCACTGTAACTGCAAAGGATCCTAAATTTAAAAAAAAAAAAAAACATCTAACGAGACACCAGCGAGAGATGAAGGGTAGGAACTGAAATCTTGACTAGGGTAATTTTGTTTGTATGTAACTTTTTGTAGAATCAATTGGTCATTATAGCCCTGTATGTTGTGTCTAGCCCTTTACCCGTCCGTCGAGGGTCGGAAGGGTCCGGCGCAGGGCGCGCTGGCCACACAATACCGCCGATGGTAGATTAACCATTGTTATCGCACTGCTGCCGGCAGCGCTCAACAATTCAACACGTTCCTACATACAAATGACCGCTGGACATGCTCGTGTGTGGTACGTCTTAGATTATATTCACAAATTAAATGAAAACTAAACTCTTTAGAACGGATCTCCTCGTTGGTCGACGGGTTTGCCCACATGCTCAGTACCGGCAGTCAATATTGCTCCGGTTCGAATCCTTAAATTTGTTTTGAAACAGAGAAAAGTTGTAGTTATTAAGTTTTAATATTAAGTAAAAGAATAATATCAAAAGGTAAATCAATTTATAAGCATATTCTTAGCCATACCTAATTATTATTAGTTAGCTAATTGCAGCGTTGCACACCTTTAACAATTCGGTAATATTTGAGTGATCACTAATGTCAAATTTAGGTACTTGCTAAGAGACAGACATTGACACGTGATTACCCTCATCATCACTATCCTAGTGTCAATCCTAGTTGAACCTTAAGCGAGGGAACCCAGGTCCCGTTTTCTTTTCGCTTTGTCTTTTCTACTTTGCACGGTCTTCGGCGTCCTTGATAGTGAATTCATTGGCACACATGTTTTGTTCCACGGCATCTAGCCAGTGTCTCTTGGGTCAGCCTATTTTGTCGGACCTAATGGCTTTAGGTGGGAGGTGGGAACTTTAGGTAGGGTTGTCACATGTAAAGAACGTGACAATTTATATTGTTTCCCGAGCTCTTCCTATATCGTATTCTGGTCGCGGAGATGGGTTATGGGAACGTCAGTTAGGCTTGTCACATTCTGTGTCGTTTGGAGGGTTATTTGCCACAACAGTTACACTGCTTACGCGGAATTAGCAAAATAAAGGCTTATTTTACATATATTTCATACCAACCTAAAGCGGCTTGCAGTTTATCTGCTATGTTACGAACATGAATATGAGCGTATTGAATATAATTTTTTCGCGTTATACTGCAATAGATCGCAGTTGTCGTTACGTCATTCGTGTAACGGCCTAATAAACGGTAAAAGAACTGGCCTGACGTTGGATGAATGTTAACCCAGGTACTGAAACTGGTCTGAACTTTTGATCATGTATTCACCTGTTCGTATTGACGTGGGATCCGTGGTGATACATTCCATGTATTCTGTCTTAGACACATTTAACTTCAGATCATCATTCTCTAGGATATTATTGAACTTATTCACTTGACACATAAGGCGCTCTTTCTGTTTATCTACATTCATGATTTTTTTTTTAAAAAAATAATCCGGATTTGAAATGTAGCTTTTAAATAAAACAAATCAAATAATCAAATTCAGATCCAATACAAACACAGTAATAGCTCAATGAAGGTGCATTCTTATTTGTCGAATAAGTTTCAAGATGAAATAATACAAAAATTAAAAACTTTTAGCGATATATTTAATAAATCTAATTTCTTAAAGTAGGTACTAACTAAATATTTTATTTTATATTTGATCTCTATTTAATGTAGCCAAGAACCACCCCGATAACGTCAACTTTCAAACAATAAAATCCGTTTTAAAGTCGGTCTAACCGTCAAAAATTTATAAAGCCACAGACAGACACACGTACACACTCAAACAAGTCAAACTTACAACAAATCTCTTTGTGTGCTTTAGATTACGAAACATAATCCATCAGCCACCTCCCAGTTCATTCATCAGGTCCTTTTTCTCGAGATCGAGATCTTCGTCATCATAAAATTTGAATAGATTTAACTAGGCAAATTGAATGAGTCCAAATTCAATCCGCTTTATTAGGAAACAGGTACTAAAGTAAGAGTAAGATTATAGCGAAATTATTGTCTGTATCACATTGAAATCTAATAAAGACTAAAATATCAGGTTGAACGTTGAAGTACTCTAACCCGTGCTTTATAATAAGACAGAATGGGTTTACCACCATATATTTCAGGGCTAAGTCTCCTACCTACAACTCCATCCGTTGTACCAGCACTCGTTAGTGATTTAACTATTAGATAGGGGGTTCAAATTAAGTATAGTAGGTACGTAAGTTGTGTGAAAGTACAGATCACTTGAAAAAGAACTGAAAATAGATACGAGTACAAACGTTCGGGACACCGCGACCATGACGAATAAAATATGAAAAGTTCCTATTAGTCATATGCATAAAACTTATCAAGGTCAAAAGACTCAAAAAATCGTTTCTTTCCTTAAAATACATAGGATGGCTGGAACTAAGTATTCTGGTCAAGCGCTTATTCAGGCATCCAGACTAATTTGTCTACTGCAGGTGTACCTAACCAGTGATAGTCGTTACACATCTTTTTTACGCAAGACGAAAAATAGTTTTCGTGATTAGCAACTGTATAAGTAGGGCTGAGTTCAAGTCGTGTCTCTATTTCGAGGTTCTCGACAAGGCTGCATGGGATATTATCACGAATTGGCAACACACGTTTTTATAATAGAAAAGTGTATCTTGCAATCATAACTGGAGTTATTATTCGGATAATTGCTAGCAGCTATTACAAATAATTGGCCGAATACTTATAGTACGTATACAAACTGTAACCAGGCGGCGTGAATATCTTACGATCAGGAAATCCGTCTGTTTGGTTGCCTTCCAATATCACAAAAAAACGACAATTACCTGATCTGTTGGTGGCATTTGACAATTTTAATTAAATGTTAAAAAGCTAACAATAATTGTATTTTGTATAATTAACAAAAACATTGGGGAAGTTTTCTAAATTGGACATCAGAAATAAGGATCAGGTATATTTTGTCTATGTCTCTATGTGAATTCAGACAAAGCCGCTGTTAAAGCAGTTGCCCAAAAACACAAGTCGTCTCGCAAGATGTTCTCACCGTTATCTCAATTGCAAAACTTTGGATTTTAATTTTAAACTCCCGAAGAACGCATTATTTAAACATAAAACCAATAAAATACCAGCAAATGGATTTCTCAATCGAGAACCGTATCGCTAATGTGGTATTAACATTTTTCGATGATTGCAAAAATACGATACTGTTTACCAACATTCTTAAATCCGATAATTGCGATTTTAAGCCGTTATGGGCAGATACAAGTTGTTGCAACACCGTTGGAAACACGTTCCACAGGCGGATATGCGCTTTATTATTACTAATTTACAGAAGATTTTTCTGTGAGAAGTTCTTAAGTAGAGCGACGGATGAAGACGGGGGCAAGATTGGATGCCTGTATAGTGTCAATGCGTATCGGTACAGAGACCAAAATATTGTATGTTTATTGAGAATACAAGCTGAAGGTATCCTTGATGGTCTTATGATCTCTACGTCTGCAGTAGATGATAAGTCAAGGCATAAGAATAAGGCGAACCCATTGCCTTCTCATGACATAATCTAGAAATTTAGAATGGTGGATAATTCAACTAGTCAACAACCTGTCCTGCAGCGGCTCACCAAAAGTGATACCACTGCCTTTTCTTGCCATCATCCCTGTCTGTGTACGCAAGCGTATTTAGATCTAACGTTTCTAGATTCAATCAATATTTAATAGTCTGAAAAAAGTGTTGAACAGCACTTGACAGAAAAGTGATACTGGGGAAAACTATGGTTAAGGTGACTGGGTACGCAGATGACCTAGCCCTGATAGGTGAGAATCGAGAACAAGTTCGGGAGTCCGCCCAAGTTTTGGAGGTAGAGGCGAAAAGAGTGGGCTTAAGAATTAGACACGACAAATCGGAGTATCTTCATTTAAAACGCTACAACATCTCACGCACTAATCGAGACAACTTGCGAGTTGGAGACAATGGAGTGGCTGAGTATAAGTATCTGGGGTGCACGGTAACTGATACAAATACTAGAGAAGAGGAGATCGACATACGCATTCAGAACTACCTTAAATGCAGCGCATCCCTTCACAAAGTGTTAACGATCAAGCTGTTAAGTAGAATCACAAAACTTCGTATATATGAGACGGTGATATGTTTTGATGTAAGGTTGTGAGGCCTGGACGTTAACAGTAAAGGAAGAATACAAATTGCTGATCGCTGAAAGGAAGATTCTTCGGAAATTCCTGGGTGTTGTAAGGAGAGAGGATGAGTCCTGGAGAACAAGACATAATGTCGAGTTTAAAGAGCTGGTGGCACAAACAAACTGAAACTTGGTGAATTTAAAGCTCACCGACTTCGCTGGCTGAGTCACCTCGAGCAAATGGGAGAAGATAGTGGTGTAATGTCGCATATTTGAGTCGACCTAGTGATAGAAGACCAGCGGGGTGACCCAAGTATCGCTGGAGGATGACCTGCGCGAACTTCGTGACGACTATTGGCAGAAACTAGCGCAGGACAGTAAGCGGTGGAAAGCTCTTGTTTCGGAGGTCAAGACCCACTTTGAGTCACTGAGCCAGTGGGGTAACTAAGTAAAAATATTAATTAAATTACTTACCTATTATGTATATTAATAATCCCAAAACTATCTTTCTAGATGAGGTTGCAAAAAGGCAACTGGGGTCACTCGATAGTAAGTCACCATCGCATCCATATTTTGTTGTAAGTTTCCAAGTCATATTAGTTTGGGAACACCGCTGTGGGTAACTAGTTCCCCAAAGGTGTAGCCGACCTGACCGAAGAAAATGGGGTTGTCAATTATTTATTTCATTTATCTAAAACCCCGTTCTAAGTCGTAATTTCTATGTTTCTTTGTATAATTTCCTTTATAATTTACAATTCTGGCAGGTATAAACAGCCGCACCTCTAGTATGAAAATAATTGGCTATTATTTCACCGTCGACACGCCGACACCTCATTTAGGCCCAGATACATTGTAGATGCCACAATGGCCACACATTCTTCAAAATTGACGAGCATTGAATCTAATGCACTTTTATTTTACTATAAGCTATAAATAGATCAATTATAGTTTAGGATCCCCGTGTTGGTCCGGGCTCCTTTGTAGAATAGACCATCTGCCTTCCTTGATAGGCAGCTCGTAAAAGGCGAGCATAGGCTTACCATCACTAACACCGTGACATCCGACTAGGTGGTAGAGTTTGGCAGCGACTCGCCCGGATTGGTACCACCGCCTTACCTATTTCTGCCGCCATAACGTCATGACGTGTTCCGGTTCGGAGGGTAAGGTAGCCGGTAAACTTACTTTTGCTCGAGGCCTAACATCCCGACCTCAGGTTGGCAACACTGATATTGATATTGATATTGGAAGGCAAACAGGCAGACGGATTTCCTGATGGTAAGAAAATCACGCCGACTAGACACCAAAGGTGGTAATGGTGTGTTGCCAACCTGAGGCCGAGTAGGTCTCGAGCAAAAGTAAGTTTACCGGCTACATTACTTTCCGAACCGGAACACGTCAAAGGCAAGCATTGACGTTATGGCGACAGGACCAATCAGGCGGTGGTACCAATCCGGACGAGTCGCGAAACTCTACCACCTAGAAGAATGTCACGGTGTTAGTGACGGAAAGCCCATGCTCGCCTTTTGCGAGCTGCCTGGCAGAAAGGCAGATGGTGTATTTTGAAAAGGAGCCCGGACCAACACGGGGGAAAAGCCCGGACCAACAAATGTGAGAACCCGGACCAACAAA
Organism: Calephelis virginiensis; assembly: GCA_002245475.1. Taxonomy (NCBI): domain Eukaryota; kingdom Metazoa; phylum Arthropoda; class Insecta; order Lepidoptera; family Riodinidae; genus Calephelis; species Calephelis virginiensis. The sequence continues at coordinate 556,939 of NJDC01001449.1, forward strand.
TGGGAGAACCCGGACCAACACGGGGGAATAAATATGAGTACAATCAAAAGTATCCAACTTAGTGCGAGTCTCTCGAGTCAAACTGACCAGACTGGTATTATCGCCATACCCATTCCGGTATATAAGTATATAGACGCCGGATATATTCAGTTCTCCCCACTGTCGTGTTTCACTTTCAAGGCAGGTGGTTTATTGAAATAGGCAAAGCAGACTAGGCATTAGGTTGGCATTGCAGCAACGGTATCTTTCGTTTATAGTTTATACAGATGACGTGTAGCTTGAAAATACTTATTAAAGTATGATTACTACTGACTAGGCTACTAAAAAAAATCGCGACGAATTGAGAACCTCCTCCTGTTTTGAAGTCGGTTAAAAAAGGAAGACTACATTCTTACATTTTAAAACTTTTCGCAAGTTTTTGTCTCTTCACAATCAAACTTGACGAAACTTTAACAAACCTGATCAGGATTTATATAAAACAATGAAAACACTTGAAAGTTACTGCTGTCGCAAAATAGTTTTATTTTAAAACTATATTGTACTATAGTCGAGCAGGGGGTCCGGTGTGAACTTCATTTCATGAGATCCCGGGGTCGAATTTAGGGGTGAGCAACAGAGAAAATGAGTGCTTTTCTTTTACTAACAACAACGGCGTTAACCGAGGTGGCGCGGTTGGCGATTGGCTTGCTACCTATCACAATGTGGGACTTACAGGCAAATTCAAAATTTATTGGAGTTTCAGAAACTGGCTGTAAGTGTCTTCGGCTAGTCGTGGGTTTACCATCTAGCTTCTCGGGAATACGGGCGTGAAGATATTTTTTACATATATTTTGATAATCAAGCAAAATATTGTTTTTGCATTAGGGTAATAAAAATACAGTTATACAATTCTGAATGAATATATATAATAAGTATTTGAATGGGATTGCTTTTTACGAGTTTTACATAAGTACAAATTACAATGCATATTATTTTTTCATACAAAACTTTGAATCAAAAACTTTGAATATTATTGGTGGATGTCATGTTACCAATAATCAATGTTTACGGTCTGTCAACAATTAATCTTACTTTACGCAGATTAATAATCGATTTTTGTTTTTTAATATAGTATAATTTTATATAATTATAATAAACCAACCTGTCCTATGGCCATTATAACTATCTACATTTTTGTTAACTGTTGAAAAATAACAGTGGTTATTTGGCAACCGATCTAAAATAGCACGATATCTTATCTTAGATAGATTATTAATATTGTTATAATTATTCATAAAAAATAATGTATGTAAATATCTGACGTAAATCAGTTATATGTTCAAATCAAATCGAGAAGAAGAAAAAAACAAATACCTTGATTAGAAAATTTTTATTGATATTCGCCATTTTAAACTTAGAATAACTTCCGTTTCAATTCTAATTATTAGAACGATTATGTAGCGTAATGCAATGCCATTCAATTAGCTCAAATGTTAAGGGAAAAATTTAATAAAAATTTGATTAAACCCAGCTTATCCAAACAACATCTCTTTATATCAAACAAATAGATTGGTCCTATTCGTGACATGTATTTTGTTAGCGTTTGAGATTAAGACGCAACCAACTCGGGAGTGGAGATAGACCAACCAGATGTGGTCGACTGGGACAGGTGCAGGATAGACGGCGGAGGTTATAGCGCGTGCGAGACTGATGCGTGGGACAAGTCACAAGCGGAGCGGTAGATCAACTATATGGCAAAAATATAGAGGGAATTATAGCAGCATAAAACACGGAGGACTGGAGAGATGCCAGACTTTATAGTGGGTGTGAGACAAAACCGGATTCGTAAATTAAAAAAATATGGCGGACTAGAAAGCAACAGTTGTTAGAAAAATGTGTACGAATATCGAACGAATGAGAAAGAAAAATAAAAAAGGCCAACCTATTGTTAAAAAAAATACGAAATAAATCTTCCGAATGTTGTATTCTAAGACAGACGAACAAATAAAAAGACGCGACCATCTGGGAAACTAGGGTATAGTTCATGCGACATTGTTTACTTTAGGGTTTAGGTTTTTGCATTAATATATGAATAAATCCACTATCATTTTATATTTCTCTACTACTTTAACACCCAAAAGCCAAACATATAATCAAGAATCCTAAATTTGAACAAGAAAATTCTTTTGCGTCTAAATAATCACTCGAAGAATTTTAATGAACTAAAGATACCACACCCGTGTACTATAAGATATATATGTAGACAAACTCCCCAAGGGTCCGAGCCTTGTCGTGGCGGGTTGGGGGCTGAGTAAATAGGGTCGAGCCGGGACCCCGGTGAAACTAATTCGGACCAGAGAGGGTGCTTCTCAGTACCCCTCTCTGTCCAAGAGGGGACACGAGGAGCGCACACAGTGTGGTGGGCCTTCGGGCCTGCGTGGGTTGGCGGCTTCCAGGCCTGCGGAGAAGGGGGGCGGGCTTTCCATCCATAGCCCGTCCGGTCGAGATGGGGTTGCGGCAGGTACGGGGGTGCCGGTCACCACTGGAACGCCCGGAGTGGTGCACGCTGTGTTTCCGTGCACTACTTCTGACGGTTTGTGGCCCTCTGTTGAGTGGGCCGCCTGATGGAGATCGCAAGATCTAGCGCCGCCGGGGCTGTGGATGTGTGCGAAAGCGTTTCCGCAGCCCCGGTACTTCGTGAAGGGGTGGACACCGTGGGGTTTTAGTCAGCAGGAGTCTGACATAACCCGCCACTTTCCCCGAAAGATCAAAGATCAAAGATCAATTCAAATCCATGATGGATTTCCCCATGAAAAAAAAGAAGGTATGTAGACAAAGTACAATTTTATATTACACCTCGGTAAGTCTATAACTTGGCCTGTGCAGTACATTAGATATTCACGAGTCTAGAGCCAATCAGTCGATACTTGAGTGACCGAGATCGCATTCGCAGATACTCCGGGATCTGAACGCCACACAAATATTGAAAAAAGATCAAGTCGACACGAATTCCAACGCGACTCCAAGCGAAGTATGTGACCGACGGACATATTCGTACAATAAAGTATAGATATACATATATTGAAACTCGATCTAATCATTTTATATAGCACTAGCTGCCTATTCCGGCTTCGCTCGGATGTTAATTTTTTTTATTATAAATTGAGATGTAAGCTATCCTATCTTTCAAGTTGGATCAAACTGCACACGGTGTGCAAATTTGATTCAAATCGGTTAAGTAGGTTAGGAGTCCATCGCGGACAAACAACGTGACACGTAATTTATATATATTAAGATTTACAATTTACATGTAGACTGAACTGGCACCGACAGTAAACGTTTTCCATCCAGTACCTACAAGGACCTTAAATTACGACCACCAATATAACACCTCTAAGCTTAAAATAGAACTTGATATTATTAACAGTTTTTATATGTTAAGATTTACCCTAAGACTGTCTAGTAGACATCTCCGAAGCAATGAGGCCGTCTTTTATGTACGTTTTAATAAGTATTTTCACGCTAATATCCCCGAAGACGTAGGCATAGGCACAATCAAGCCACCCACGACTATAGCCGAAGACACTAATGCTTGATTTCACCAAGAGCCCCTATACTTTATGGGACCTTTTAACGTATTTTAGGGGACTGTTTTATATTGAAACGGTTCCATTACTTATGTAAGGTTAAAAAGGTCTCCTAAAATGTAGGGGTTTTTGGTGAAATCGGGCATAAGTCCCACAATGTGATAGGTGGCAAGCCTATCGCCAACCGGGCACATTTCCAATCCCGATCAACGTTTTTTTTTAATTAGAAAATTGGAACAATCCAATTTTCTTTTTGTTGCCCGACCCGGGATTCGAACCCGGGACCTCAAGCAGTCAAGTCCAACAACTGAACCGCTAGACCACAGAGGTGATTAGGTTTTATTAAACATTATAATTGCTAGTTTAATATTTTACTTATTGGTGGTTCTGCTTTCGTAAAACAAAATTATAACCTCCTTTTCGTTATGTCGTTTTGAAATTTTCAATTTATGTTTTTATTTTCTGTCTATGTACCTCAGAACTGTTTAATGAATTAACCAAATTTACAAGTATAATTCCATTTAAATTTAATCCGGATTGGAGTGGTTATTGAATTGTTTAATACTATTTAATAATATTGTCTATAGTTTTTGTAATGAAGAAATTACACACATACATTCAGTACAAATTGACGAAATAACTTGTAAATCAGAGTGTAAAAAAACATTGAATTAATAATTAAAACCCGGATAACATAATATTGATATTAAAGTTTTTTTTCATACGAGGGCCAAACTGAAAGTTTTTAGAACTGGCAACTTAAAAGCATTATATTAAAAAAATAAGTTTAAATTTTGAAAATAGAACTCTTTACCAATAATATT
>NJDC01001449.1:561644-575724 GCA_002245475.1 Calephelis virginiensis
GTATTGATGTAAATGGACGCTATTTTGAAAAGTTATAATAAAACTAATAACTTGCTAGAATGCTTAGTTTTTGATTTTCTAAGAACTTTCAGTTTGACCCTCGTATGCAGTTCTACTGCGTTTTAATGTTCTAAATGAATTTAGTATATTTTTTTTGTTATAGGTATTGTAAAACTAAGTTAATATTTTTGTAACCACCCGGTATTTAAATATGGGAACAAGTAAATAGTTTTAAAATTATATTTAATTTAGTAAATATTGTAATAGATCTGTTTCTTTAATAGGTAATTTGCTATTTTTAAAACATACATGCGACATACAGATAGTAGATACCATGGACTTCAATGGAGCGTTCCTACCCCGTGCTGTATTTCTACAATATTAGTTAGTTATTGAAATTTAAGAGCACCAAAAACTGCAAAAGAAACAGACTCCAATTTTATTACCAAGTCGTCAATTCATCATTCCTTTTTCGGAAGGTCGGTCATAATTTCGAGAATAAGAATATTTATGCACTTTTTATGGAAATGATGATTTAATTTTAGGATCTATGCGAATAAAACCTAAAAAGTGGCATTCGAAACAGATATAGCTAGAACGGATGCGATAGTTTTAGATGATGACTAGCTGACCCGACAGACTTTGTTCTCATATATTTTTAATGTGATCTTAGTAAAAAAAAATTGGGGTTAGTCACCCTCTTCACTTAGGGGTATGAAAAATAGATGTTGGCCGATTCTCAGACCTATATTGAGTAGCTCACAAATTTCACGAGAATCGGTCAAGCCATTTCGGAAGAGTTTAATCACGCACACCGTGACACGAGAATTTTATATATTAGACTAGCTGACCCAGCAAACTTTGTATCACTTGACATTAATGCTTCGATAGCAGCATTTCAAAATCAACAACTGCTTATTATTAAAAAAATAATTAAAAAAACATTTTCCAGGAGACCAAATTGTAAATCTAAACCATTCTCGAATTTCCTTGAACACACACAAAAAGTTTTGTCGAAATCCGTCCAGTCGTCTAGAAGGAGTTCAGTGACAAACACACGAACATAAGAATTATATATATAAAGATGTAGTGCTGGAACAAGTGAATGAAATTGTATATCTTGACTGTGCAGGGATGTAAGGTACACCGCGGAGAGCGTGTGCAAGGAATAGTGTGAATGAAGCGATAGGTAAGCTATTTCAAAAACGAAGTTTAGAGTGAAGGTGCTAGACCCGTTTTGCATAATTCTTTGCTTATCCCAACGTCAGAAAAGTACGATAGTGGGATGAATACGGTGTAATGTTCGCTGGCCGCATTCGTAACAGTGAGATCCTAGAAAGAGTGAGATTGCAAGAAAGTGTTGTTGTTAAAATGAGAAAGGGCAAGCTTCGCTGGTTCCGCCGTATAAAACGAATGACAGTTGGAAATATTGACAAAGCAGATATATACATATATACAACGGGCATGTGGATGGATGTAGGAACCCGGGGAACATTTCACAATTCAATCGCTTGGGTGCCAAGGGTGGTGTCAAGAGTCTCCAGAACCGGCGTGTTTGTATGAAAAGGGTAATGAATGTGGAGGAAGCGAGGATTCTGGCGACTGGTACCGGATAAACTGGAACCGTGGTCCCAGTCGCCGGATTGATTTAATTTTAATAATTTTCTTCCGTCGACTGAGACCACGCATAAAATAACAATATAATCTATTGTTCAAATTAGTACATTCAAACGAAAAAAAATTTTTATAATGAAATATTGTTTTTAATGATGAAAGAAAAAAATCTTAAATTAAAAAGAAACGATCCGGTGCAACCCGAAGTTCCTACTTAATGGTCTGGATAGGTTAAGTGATGACCGGTACCACCTACTTTAAATGTTTCGTCTCGCGTGGTCCATTCAAAATTATTTTAATGTAGGGCGTGGTTTTAAATAATTACAGTAATAAAATATTTACAGGCGTGACTCTGTTGTATTAACTACATAATGTTACAAATTAAATTATGTTAAAACTTAAAACTTATGAGATTTAGACGACGCCCTGCAGCCTCTGTATATTTTTAATACTTTTTGTTTGTGATAACGGTTTTACTTTGTAGTGCCATGATTTTAATAAAGCAGGTATAAGACGATAAAAAAAGTAAACAACATTTTCAGTATCTAAAAAAAATAATATTTTACAAATAAACAACAAAAATGTTCTTATTATATATCCAATCTGAAGCGAATTCCTTAGTCTCTTGTGTAAGTATTATTATTGGCTGCCCTTTATTAAACCGTAACACGACAATAGCAAGTAACTGACGTTACAGTGACAGTAACGGTTAGCCAATCTAGGCGAGCCGTTCTTATTCAAAAGCGAGAACTTTTATTTGGCATACATGTAAAACCATACAATGCTGAACATTCTCATGGTTTTTGTTTGAATTGTCAAAGGAATTTAGACCGTAATTCCTATAGAACAATATACCGATAGAGAGATACAATTAGCTTGGTAAAATGAAATTGTTAAGCATCGTGAAAAATAAGCTATAAGGTTTATTTTATTTCACATTTTGATAATGGCCGCTTCCCACGCACGCATGAAATATGACACAACGTTTTTAATTGTCAAGAAAATGGTGCTTTCAATAGTGCTACGTAATGTTTTGTTATATTATTGAAGATATTATGTAATTCGCAGATGTTTTACCATGTTACGCGCGTAATTACACACGGTGAGAAGTAATTCGTTTTGTAAGTGGTTAGATAAAAACGCAGATTGTTAAACGCCTACTCGAGTATTTGTGCAATACTGACTCAGTTCTCAGACTCAGACAAATCTATACTATAGCTTTTATAGGAAAAATGAGGAGTTGCACTGAACTTTATGACAGAAAGCAGTCATTGTTGATTAAGCATATCTGTTCCAAACATTCTAGGTGCTAGTACGATGTTGACTACTAAAATATCGAAATAGGTCAAAAAACAGGATTTTTGAAAGTTAAAGTTTACCTCTTTATTCGCCTGTGTAGTCTAGCGGTTCAGTTGTTGGACTTTACTGCATGAGGTCCCGGGTTCGATTCCCGGGTCGGGCAAAAAAAAGAAAATTGTTTTTTTCCAATTTTCTAATAAAAAAAAATGTTGCTCGGGATAGGGTATGTGCCCGGTTGGCGATAGGCTTGCCACCTATCACATTGTGGGACTTAGTATCTTCGGCTAGTCGTGGGTGCCCTGGTTGTGCCTTTGCCTACCTCTTCGGGGATATGGGCGTGAAGATACTTTAAAGTTTACTCTTTCCTGCTAATTGTAGCTGTTCCTGATAATCGTACGTATAAATAAGTAAACTGAGTCAAGATCATGGAACACATGTCACGAGGTGTTACTCACTATATCATGAAAAGCATTATCTCAAATAAGATAAATCCAGTCAACATTGCAATTTTCTTCCAAAATAAATGTTGAAATTATTCAATTACGAAAAATGCAGTCAGGAATATTTAAAAAGTTTTACATATACATAAAGGTAAAACTTTTAAAATTCATACAGGACAAATATGAATTATTGGGAATTGGGATCTTCTGACCTGAACCTAGTAGGTACATCGTTTTATCTTTGTAATTGTTTAAAAATTTGACTTTGAAAATAGAGTTTGAACATAGAAAATAGAAGTCCATAACTTGCATAAATAAGTTTAAAAACAAATAAAGATTTTTTTTGTTTTAAAGATTTTCTTACCTCACATAATATTATGTTGTTTTGCCAGCTCTAATGGACACCAGGTATTTCTTTATTAAAATGATTCCTGAAAATAACAACAAAAACGATTGTAAAATTCATAATGAAAATTAATTTTTAGATCTAGAGAATTACAGATTTACTGGGGTATCATTATAAAGTAAACCCGACTTCATAAAATAATGTAATGATAATTATTATCAACATTGGGTGTTCTTAATCACTACATAGTATAAAACAAAGTCCCTTCTTCTGTCCCTATGTCCCTTTGTTTTTTTTTATGATATTGGAAGGCAAACAAGCAGACGGATTTCCTGATGGAAAGAAATTCACGCCGCCTAGAGACACCAAAGATAGAAATGGTGCGTTGCTAACCTAAGGCCGGGATGTTAGGCCTCAAGCAAAAGTAAGTTTATCGGCTACCTTACCCTCCAAAGCGGAACACGTCATGACGTTATGGCGGCAGGAATAGGCAACCAATCCGGATGAGTCGCTACGAGTCGTACGAGCTGCCTGGCAGGAAGGCAGATGGTCTATTCTGCAAAGGAGCCCGGACCAACACAGGGATACTTTGTATGCTTCAATCATTAAAACTACGCAACGGATTTTGATGCGGGTTTCTTATAAAGATGAAGTGGTTATAGAGGAAGGTTTATATTATGTATATTTTATACCAGGCGGGTAGCCAGGGCGGGAAGCTAGTCTCGAATAAAATCAAGTTATTTGATTCGTTATAATACAAATTCCATTGAAAATCACTAAATATTTACATTTATAACACTAATATTTTTAATGCATATAAAAAAATCTTGCGTCACATTAGTGACGATCGACAAAAATCCGTTCTTTGAAATTTAAAATAACGATGACCGCCTATTTATTTTAAATTTGAACATAAATATAAACAAGCAAACCAACAATAAAATATCTATTTTTATTTTAGCACTTGCCCTGTGCTTGGGATAAATTTCTATAAATTTTAAAGAAAGAAAAAATTTCGCCCCAGACAGTTAACGGGTTAGAAAGGAATTAAAAATTTCGCCACGGGACTTGAATCCTCAGTAGCTCAATTGGTTAGAGCATTCGTCCGCTTGAGACGAAAGGTTACAAGTTTAAATCCTTTCTGGGGCGAAATTTATTCTTTCTTTAAAATTTATAGAAATAAAATATCTCTTCATTATTCTCGTTATTATAAAATTACAAAACTTGGGATTTTCTTGGGTTTTTTATTGAGACCATAAGGGTGTCACAATACAAAGAGTATATAAATACTACGTAATAAGAGGCGGGACTTCCATAGATCATAGCAAACTCAAATTTGTATCAAGTTTACTTGAAAAATTATAACCCGGATAATTAAAAAGTAAGTCTAAAGACATTCAGATATAAGGCAACTAGTGTCATATGATTTGGGTGAATAAAAACATAGCAAACTTATTTTTTTTTTATTTTTTTATATGAAAGTTGCGCCAAACTGGTCACAATATTCAAATACATTATTACCAAATCTTGATTATTAAATTGAGTTTTGGCGCCATCAAGAGAAAAGATGGTCGAAGTTTTTTCATAATTATTGAATTTCGTGTTAATATTGAGTGAAATTAGTCAATTTTGGTGGCATTTTGTACAATTTTGTTCAGTGAAAGTGCACAAATGAAATAATCATGAAGAAATTAGCGTATCGTGTATTTCCTCGTTGCCGCTAAATCTCATTACATGAGCTTGAGTAAACAGGCCACCGCTTTACCCAAGAGCCTGACATGACTTACTGACGACTTATGACTGATGACTAATTATAATTGACATAAAACAAATATAAAATTTTATGCAAATTTCTACTTGACTAATGGCAAAATACTAACGAGATTGCCAAAACCTAAAGAAAGAAGAAGAAGATTATTAAATCGTTCGTCGAGAAGTGCTATTAAAACTGATATTTTGTTGTTCATATTATATCCGACTCTGCGAGAGTTTTTAAACATTTTTAATTTTGTTTTTTATCGCAGTCAGGGTTGCCAGACCTGTGTACTATTTGGTTAGGTACTTTATTGCATAACGTCACATATCTTACCTGCTGACATCACACCCCCTTCAGTACGAGTTTTCACAAGTATTTTATTTCACTCTCACCATTTGTGTTTTTTTGTATATATGATATTGATATTGATATAAGTAGACGGATTTCACAAGATTTTCAAGTAAGAAATTCACGCCGCCTAGAGACACCAAAAGGTGGTAATGGTGCGTTGCCAACCTGAGGCCGGGATGTTAGGCCTCGAGCAAAAGTAAGTTTACCGGCTACCTTACTCTCCGAACCGGAACACGTCATGACATTATGGGGGCAGGAATAGGTAAGGCAGTACGGGGTTGTTATAATACAATTGTGTAAAATTATTGGCAATACGCCTTTATGAGTAGTCTAAACAAGATAAGTTCTCCCTACCTCTAGCGAAAAATCACCATATTTTAGTCCGGTGAAGTTTAAATACCGCGCGGTTAGCAATATATTAGCTGTTAAAAACACCTTATGGTAATCATAACATACTCGCCGATCGCATTCATAACAATAAAATAGAAAGAAAGTGGTGAGATTGAAGGTGTTTGTATGGAAATACGAAAGAGGGTGGTTTATTAGTTCAATTACGAGTAAAGACGCGAGGTAGATGAATACTTGCAAACCAGGTATGTATAGGTACAGTGCGAATGTAGAGGGATGTAGACACCTGAGGAGACCTAGGTTAATGTTTTACGACCACATCGCTTGGGTATAATTTCTGAGAATTGTGTCAAAAGTCTCCGCAGCCGATGTATTAACTTTTGTGTTAAAATAGTAATAAATGTAAAATAAATTAGGCAAGTCTTGCAGAAAAATTGACGTTTAGTACTCGAAACACTCTGACAACTTCGCAAGCTACTTAGCATGAAGATATGTATGTGAGTATGTAGGAAAATTCGCATTCAAGTTACACTTCCAATTTTATTTGTCAGTATCACGAATATTGTATGTACATTATGGAATATACCTTTAGCTAGCATAATAAAGAATGACAGATGAAAGATTGACAAAACAGATATACAATGCGAATGTGGACGGATGTAGGTACCCGGGGAGACCAAGGTTGACATTCTACGATCAGATCACTCGGATATTATCCGAGGGTGATGTCAAGAGTCTCCGAAACCGGCGTGTTTGTATGAACAGGGAAATGAATGTAAAGGAAGCCATACAGGTTTGTCAGGATCGTGAGGTCTGGCACTCGATACCGTCTGCCTACCCCGTAAGGGACTTGGCGTAAAGATATGTATGTATGTAATAAAGAATGCTAATTAATGATTTTTTATACATAACGTGGTAATTATATCTTTGGGGAGATAGGCCTCGTTAGATTTTGTCGGAAACCCAATGAGGAAACTCCAACTAAGTCCGGAATTCCTTTGATGCAAGCGTCCTTTTCTTACATCCGTATTTCAAATATACTACATCCATTATTTAGCAGCTACAGGGGATAGTCACACATCGGTCACATTTTGTGTAAGGTGTCGGTTTATTGTCTAAAACAGGGTATGGTGAGATAAAATGAAGTAGGTACCATGCAAACTAACCCTTAACTAATTAAATTAGTTAATTTTAACTTAAGATCAAATATTTGTTAAAAACAAAGACTTTTTAGATATAACAGACTAGGTATTTTGGGGAAGTATATCTTAAAAACTCTTTTAACAAGAACAGAATATGTAACAAAATAATATAAATTATTTTAAACCTAATCTAGGTAATTAATACTTCAGAACCTTCTGTTGTTCTTAGGTGGTAAGTATTTTACATATGCCTACTCACTGGGAGATAAGAAGGTAACTTGAAATTAAAGGGAAACGATCTATTTAATAATAACCATGTTTATCCTTAATATCATTTCGTGTCTTAAACATTACCAGCATCTCTATAGAACAAATAAACACAACTTAGTCTAATGTAATGAACTAGTTCCTTTAATAAACAACAAGAGATAAATATCTTTCAGACTCTCATTACATATATATTTACTTCCCTGTCATCAAAATATGTTTAATTAAAAATAGCCATGTGCGAGTCGGGCTTAGATAAAGGGGTCCGTAGTAATGAACTTGATGTCTGGCTAAATACGATTTAACTAAAATACGGTAACAACTTTAACTTTGTTTTTGATAGTATTTGTGTAATCACAAACCTACCCTTGCGGTTTTTAAAAAGGTGCTAAGCACCCGTGTTGGTCCGGGTTCCTTTGCAGAATAGACTATCTGCCTTCCTGTCAAGCAGCTCGTAAAAGGCGAGCATAGGCTCACCATCACTAAAACCGTGACATCTGACTAGGTGGTATAGTTTCGCAGCGACTAACCCGGATTGGTACCTTCGCCTTACCTATTCATGCCACCATAACGTCATGAAGTATTCCGGTAAGGTAGCCGGTAAACTTACTTTTGATCGAGGCCTAACATCCCGGCCTCCACCTTTGGTGTCTCTAGGTGGCGGGAGTGTCTTACCATCAGGAAATCCGTCTACTTGTTTGCCTTCCAATATCATAAAAAAAGCAATTTTTTTTAAAATTACCTTTCAAAGAAATAACTAAACAAAAAATGGTTTTAGGAACCTCTAAATCAGTGGTGCCCAAACGGTCGATCGCAAGAGGTTCCACGGTCGATCTGAGAGGTTAAGCCAGTTAGTACCTACAAGATTTTATTATCGAATTTCGAATATTTTTTATCTACAAATACAAGAAACTATATAAAACTGCTAATAATTACTTATGATTACAACATAAAAATTAATTATATTATAAATACGTGTTATTATTACTAATAGATAATAAAAAGAAATTACATAAAAATAAAGCTGTCGATCTTAAACCCTTAACTTTTACCCTTAACACCACTGCTCTAAATCATTGTTCAAGAATAATCTACAAACATCCCGTAATTTTAAGTTTGATCAAAAAAACGATTGATAGATTTACTTCCATGTTTGGTATTTATAACTTCTGATGTGACGCATTAAGGCGCCAGTCCGTCTGGCTTCCTATTCTCTCAAGCATACGGCAATGACAGGTAAGCTCCTCTTTTTCACTCTAACTTTCCTTTTATTAAGAATCATACTAGTATCAATAAAATTTAAATTATAACCTAAGCTTCTCTCAAGTTAAAACAACTTCAAATTTAAATATTTCATATTATATTAGTTTACGTTACAACTTGTGTTCGGGCGTTCTTACACACGATTTTGTATGAAATCGCGGTTTACAGAATACATCTACCAACCAAAAAAAGTTTAGGAATGAAGTGGCTGTGACATACGGACGAAAGGACAGACTGACGTGTTTAAAACTCGGTTAAGTTGTAAAAACCGCGAGGTTGGCAATACATTAGAAAAAAAAGACTGACGTGTCGAATTTACAACAGTTCCGTTCTACACCATTCATCTACGGAACCCTAAAATGTAAGTGATACAACAGACATTCTGCCGCCAACCACATCTGGTTAATTTCCACATCCTTAATTTGGTTAATTAATGTTAATTTAATATTTTATGCATTACTATAACTGCTTCCAGAGAAATCACGCAATCTGATGCATATTTATATAAACAATTGATCTACATATTATAAAATGAATTGTCGTTATATGATCACATTATATTTAAAACTAAATTGTTAAAATACGTAATTAATGTGTGAGTAATTAAGCTTTAAAACGCGGTAGAATTGTATAGAAGGCGGTGAGAAGCACGAACTTATCATCTTAGCATCAGCTGTCCTCGGTTATAATATTATTATTATAGCTGCTACAGAAATGATGTAACGAGGTACATAAACATAAACAATTCTAGTGCAGTATATATAATTAACCAGCGTTACGTGACCACTCTCAATACATATTATTGTTTCTGCAGACAAATGTACGTGTAAGTAATGACGACTGCTGGTCTCTTACTACACAGATAGGTAGGCAAAATTCCAATCCCACTAATCATATAACGATAAATGTTCAACAGCAGCAGGTCAAACCCATCCGAAGTGTTTCTAAGAACCATCTCGATCATGTCAGCTTTCAAACGGAAGAATCCGCATTGAAATCGGTCCATTCGTTTTGAAGTTAGTTATGATTGCAAATACAAATAACACACCTCACTATCTGCTAGGCAGGAGAGCTGTTTGACTATACTCGCTAACACGGGGAAGTGCAACACTGGTATTAACTCCTGAAGAGTACAGTCCAATCCCGCAAACGGACAAGCAAACGAATTCTGCTTAAAATAGAATAGATGAATACATTTTACCGTTAAATACATACATGACTTGATTTTATTTTATAACGTAGCGATAATCGAACATTTTATGATATAATAATTATCACGAGGATGCAATAGATTATAATTTGTGGTAACTTTCATCTGGATTGGAAAGTATTGGAATACCAAACCGAATGTAGCTGTATATGAAGCGGGCGCGTGCGATTGAAAGTGAAATGCCGTCATACGTAATAGATCGGTCGGCGACCGACACGTCTCGCCGAGGTCAGTGTTAAACCGAACATTTGTATGGCCACTGTCACCGATTGCTGCCCAACTGCGGCTGTCTCACCTCGTGCAGGTCCCGGCCTCACGACATTAAAGGTCAACTTCTTACCTGCTTAGCTCGTAAGAGGAGCATCGGATCATTTGGCACTAGCACCTTTACGACGACTGGTTCGGATTGATACAACCTTACTTAGAATGTTATTCAAAAGAAGTTATTGCGCCGCTTAAATTTATACTTGGCGAAAATTTTGGTGAAAATTGCAAATTAGATCATTTTATTTGGATTTAAGTACGGATTTCCACAAAGTAACGCGTTCTTCTATCAAAATTTATTCTTATGACAGACAATTCGGCTCATTGCTTTACGCTAAGCGACCCGACTCCCATAAGATAGCCATTTGCTGTGTTTGATCCTTCAAATAGGTGCTCAGCGTGTACTAAATTTCTCCGTGTTGGTCCGAGTCCATTAAATAGTTCAATAGACTATCTGCCTCTGCCACGCTGCTTTAAATAGGTTAGAGGTTATATAGGTTATTTAAACAAGGCAACAACAACAACATGGGCAAGTTGGTGCACAGTTCTCTATTACAGGTGTAATAGAGAACTGTGCACCAACTTGCCCATGTAGAGATCTACTGACTTATACTCGTAGTACTACCATTTCAATTATGCGCTTCGACTTTACACTTTTTACTCCTTTTACACTTTACATTTTTATTTTTAAATTAAAGTCAAATGATAAATTATGTAATAACAACTATATATAGATATTTTTAAAATACATTCGGAGTTTCGAAGCTTGACGATTATAGCCGAATCGCATAATTTAAATAGTACTCAAGTACCTATTAGTGCCGCCGTAATGACTCTGTCATGTTCTGATCCCGAGGGTATGGTAATCGGTAGACTAGCACAATAGGCCTAACATCCCCACAGCAGGACAGCGACGCACTTGAACGTCTATGGTATCTATAGGCCACGGTTGTCTCTTACCACACAGATGACCCGTGTGATTGTTCTCTGATCTATAGCACAAAAAACTATCCTCTACAACCTTAACATAGCTATAGGTTGAAAAAGCACCTTTAACGTCGATACTTATCCGTCTGTTGGCTTTGTATTAAGAGGCTCGTAAATGAAAACTTAAAATACCTTATGTTTTTTTTATAGTAGAGGAGGCAAACGAGCAAGTGGGTCACCTGATGGAAAGTGAACACCTCCGCCCACGGACATCCGCAACACCAGGAGTATCACAGATGCGTTGCCGACCTTTAAGGAATGAGTACGCTCTTTTCTTGAAGGTTCCTAAGTCATAATCGTTTGGAAATACCGCCCTCCGTAACTGATTCCACAAAGGTGTTATACGGGGTAAAAAATGTCTTTGTGAAGTTTCACCTCCCGCGGCTTTGTGCATATATACTATTTATAAATCGTAACTCATTACATCTTTAGCTATTTAATGGCAGATGATGTCAGTGTGTTGTCCACCGAGCGCTCACTCTTAATTACCGTAATATTATGTGATAATATGCCACATCTTGATAAGAGCGCCGCGTGATGTCTGAAATCCGAATGAGAATAGTACGGTTGTGTAACAACGGTTGTTCTTTAGGATATTTCCGGATGGAACAGGAAGTGGACATTTTAATTCAAATACAAGATACGACAGATTGGACATGACTTTTACATGCTACCTGCGTATGTAGTACATTGAGCATACTTACCTATCCTATTACCTATTACTCCTGACGGGGAGCTAAATATGTTATAGGTAAGTATTATGTCACATCCGCAACACCAGGAGTATCAGAGATGCGTTGCCGACCTTTAAGGAATGAGTACGCTCTTTTCTTGAAGGTTCCTAAGTCATTATCGTTTGGGAATACCGCCCTCGGTAACTGATTCCACAAAGGTGTTATACAGGGTAAAAATGTTTTAATTTTGAAGTAACAAATACTAGATATGGTCTTGATACCTTTTCAAAGCGAAGTGTTTCATTCCTGCAAATTCATTAGGTACAGAGGGTTTTATATTTGAAACAGTACATCCTTTACATTAAACAAGTAAATATGTAATATTTCTAGATACAATACACTGCGTCTAGTAATTATCATATGGAAATAGGCTTCGATTTGGAATATGTACAACTGTTAGTCGGTGGTATTCTATAGACGTTAAAATGCTATAGAGAGAAGTGATACAACTCTTGTAAGTCCTGACATAGTGCCTTTAGTTCTGATCACCGAGTACTGTAAAATCATCCTTCCAAATACTGTTACTGATGGTCTGCAGTCCCGGGGTGAGCGCGGTCTTTGTGATTGTATCAAACTATTGATCATTAAAATAAATTTGTTAATATCCCAATGAGAAATTTCAAGTAATGAATATTGATATCTCTAGACAAAGTTTAAAAATTGAATCAAATCCAAAAGAAAGCAAATAATTTGCTCGTATTATGGAAGTTTGTCAATCATTCTAATAGATACACAGAAATGTTTTAATAGATGGCAGAATTAATTAAACTAATGGTCGCCCGTTGGTCGAAATTCGACCATAATTAATTTTAATATCTTTTTGAGAAGAACGCCATCTTCGTCTCAAGACCAACTACTTTGTTTCCAAACATTTTAGTGCGCCATCAGTGATCAACAATACATTTGTTTGTGTGTATCAAATGCATGGTAGTGTGGGTAACGTTTTATTTATTGAGTTAATGTACTTTTTAAGCATTATTATTGATAAATATTAGCGTTCTGCACTTCTTCTACACATAAATTATAAGTGTGCCAAATTTTATGCTCCTGCGTCCTCGCAATTTTCGTAAAAAGGGGTCCTAAGATTTGACATCACGTATTAATATATAGATAAACACCCAAACCAGGAAATGCAAACATCTATCGTTGGTCTTGTTCATCGCACAAACGCCTGCCTCCGACGGAAATCGAATCCGAGCCTCGCGGTTGATCGGTGAAGTTAAGCGTATACGCTAGCCCCTCGACCAGCGAGTCAGTTAATGTTGATAAACGACGACTTAAGTTAGAAAACAAACGTTCGTCTATATGTTTTCAAAAATATAAATTGATCTTCTGTATAAAGAGTGTACTTGTACTCACATCATACTAAAATGTGATAGCAATTTGTAATAGACTTTTACAGAATAGAGAATTAATTGATTTTTAAGTGTCCAGTACAAAACACTAACTAAACGTAAGGCCTTTAGGCGTACAATATATTAGTTCGTGAAAGCTCGCCCGCAATATACTGACGGGATTCAAGTGAAGTCTAAGTGAGACTTTCTTTAGATGCAGTAACACTCCTATTCGTGAAATATTATTTCCCAAACGACCCTCCACAAACGGGTCTCGGCCAGAGGTTTCTAACGTCGGATCTCCGTGAATCACATACAATCGACTAAACCTGTTGCCATTGACACTGTTCTACGTTTCAGTTTCACTTTTCACATATTTTACCAGTTTTTTATAATCGGTGAGGCCGGATCTCTCAAAGACCTTTCTATTTACATTTGCTTAAACTTGTTCTGTTTATTTATTACTAGCGGCCCGCCTCGGCTTTGCACGGGTATAAAATATACATATAAACCTTCCTCTTCAATTACTTTATCTATTAAATAAACCGCATCAAAATCCATTGCGTAGTTTTAAAGATTTAAGCAGACAAAGGGACAGAGGAAACCACTTTGTTTATAATATGTAGTGAAGTTGAAGGCTCTACAAGTTATGGAAAAAAGAACTGTTTCAAGCTTACTGACAATCAATTTACAATGAATAACTGTTATTTATAACGGTTATTAAG
>NJDC01001449.1:575954-590157 GCA_002245475.1 Calephelis virginiensis
GGGTATAAAATATACATATAAACCTTCCTCTTCAATTACTTTATTACTTTACGTTTTAAACTATATTACTTTACTATACTATATTACTTTACGTTTTAAAGATTTAAGCAGACAAAGGGACAGAGGAAACAACTTTGTTTATAATATGTAGTGAAGTTGAAGGCTCTACAAGTTATGGAAAAAAGAACTGTTTCAAGCTTACTGACAATCAAGTTACAATGAATAACTGTTATTTATAACGATTATTAAAGCTTCATTGGGGTTTTTTCTCGAAATGTTATAGTTAAATACATACAATCATATCTTCACGCCAAGTCCCTTACAGGGTAGGCAGACAGTATCGAGTGCCAGACCTCACGATCCTGACAAACCTGTCTTGCTTCCTTCACTTTCATACCCTTTTCATACAAACACGCGGGTTCCGGAGACTCTTGACACCACCCTCGGATAATATCCGATTGATCTGATCGTGAAATGTCAGCCTTGGTCTCCCCGGGTACCCACATCCATCCACATTCGCATAGTATATCTGCTTTGTCAATCTTTCATCTGTCATTCTTTCCACATAACCGAAGCAGCGGAGCATGCCCTTTCGCATTTTAACACCAACACTTTCTTTTAATCCCACTCGTTCTCGGATCTCACTGTTACGAATGCGGTCAGCGAGCGTTACACCACAGATTTCCGTAGTGCTCTCATTTCGACCGCATTTATCTTACTTTCATGCTCTCTCTGACATACCCAACTCTCGCTTCGATACAATAACGTTTGGATAAGCACAGAATTATGCAAAGCAAGTCTAGCTTTTTGACTCAAAACCTCGCTTTGGAATAGCTTTTGGGTAAGCTTCATTCACACTATTCCCTGCACTCACTCTCCTCTCTACATCTGCGGTGTACCTTCCATCCCTGCTAAAAGGACAACCAAGATATACAATTTCATTCACTTGTTCCAGCACTACATCATCAACCAAAACTTTTACATCTGTTCTGGCTACGTCTCTTTCAAACACCAATATTATAGTTAAATAGAAAGCAAAATTACAAGTTGGGTAATTTAATACCGCGATACAGACCTACCCTACAGTGAAATCAAAAACGTGTTGTGCTATAACTGATAATATATTTTTTAATTTCAAAGTTTTGAGAACTTTTAACGCGTAATTATATCATTCGCTTGCAGTAGCTTATAGTAGTATCAAGCTACACAAATGAAAACTTCGACATAATCTCGCCCACAAGAAACATTTCACTACACAAGCACTGGTTAAAGCAGACCATAAAAACTCGTAATAATACGTTGGCTAGTTAGAGTATGCCCGGCAGCATAGTGAAATGTTCTGAATAAGTAACGCCCGAGGCTAGAGCAAGTATGTCGATTTGAATGCGGTAGAATGACGGAAGCTTTGCATGGTATCTGCTTGAGGAAAATGTGAATGTTAATCTGATACATAATAAGAGTTAATTAAAAATTGTCGACTTTCACGTGCGTTTTTATTGATAGAGAAAGAGCAAAGCAATAGTTTGTACCTAATTAACAATACTAGCGGTCGCCCATTTGTCGAAATCCGACCATAATAAATTTTAATTTCTTGTTGATAAGAACGCCATCTTCATTTCTCAAGACCAACTACTTTGTTTCCAAACTTTTTAGTGCGCCATCTGTGATCTTTTATCGTTTTCGTTAAAATATTTGTTTGTGTGTGTCAAATGCATGGTAGTGTGGGTAATATTTCATTTATTGATTTAATGTACTTTATAAGAATTACTGTTGAAAAACATTAGCGTTCTGCACTTCTACACACAAACCATAAGTGTGCCCAATTTCATACTCCTCCGTTCGCGCAATTTTCCTAAAAAGGGGTCCAAAGTTTTGGCCTCACGTATTAATATGTAGATAAGCATTCGTAGTAGCAGCTGTAAATTTCGGAAATACGAACACATAATTTTCAATTCATAATCTACTATATAATATTTTCGAACTAGACTATTACTATGAGGCATCAGGTAATCTATATATATAAAAATCAATTGCTGTTCGTTAGTCTCGCTAAATCTCGAAAACGGCTGAACCGATTTGGCTAATTTTGGCTTTGAATTATTTGTTCAAGTCCAGGGAAGGTTTAAAAGATAAGAAAAAGGGTGAAAAAAATGCGAGGGAACTAGGAAAAAAAAACTCCCGTACAAACTGAACGGGTGGAACGAAGTTCGCCGGGAAAGCTAGTCTAATAATAGATACTGACAAGTGGTACTGAGGAGTATGTGATAAAGAATTTGGTATGCGCACACAACAGCCCGGCTAGCTCAGTCGGTAGAGCATGAGACTCTTAATCTCAGGGTCGTGGGTTCGAGCCCCACGTTGGGCGATACCTTTTGAGAAGACGTATCCGTATATTTTTTTTATCTGTTGTCAGTGACTTTTATTTTTTCTTACTTTTACAGTACAACGTGCTTTCTGTATTTACCAAGCATTCTGTTTTGTTTATTTTAGCCCGATAACCTCTGAAAGTATTTAAAAAGTTTTTAAAACCAATATATGTATTGATAACCTTTCCATTCACCTATCAGTTATCCCACAATGCACATTTCTACTGGAGTAGAGAACGAAATGCAAAATATTATTATTTTACTGGACTAAAACATTTTTTCTAACGCAAGAGGTCTAACTTCTTATGTACCTACTAGATGTTCCGGCGAACTTCGTTCCACATTTTTCAGTTTGTATGGTATTTTTTTAAATGATTTATCGCCCCCAAAACCCCCTATATACTAAATTTCATGAAAATCGTTGCAGCCGATTCTGAGATTCCAATTATATATATACAAGAATTGCTCAATTAAAGGTAAAAGATATAGATTAGAATAATTTTTGACAACAATAAATTAAATAAATTAATATAACTAAGTTGGCCTTTCATTATCCATATTCTTAGCCTCCATACTTCACTTAAGCCCGAGACAACACGAGGATTTTTCTTAGGATCTTTAAGAGCCAACAAAAAGGTCAATCAGTATTACAAAAAGATAGCGTAAAATTGATTTGTATAATTATATAACCTTACGAAATCCAAACCTTCGTACAACAAATAAAAGCAATTTAAGGTCGACGCGCATCCTTGGTTCCGTAACGGACGCCTCAATGGCTAGTACATAACGGTCAACGTTACGTAATAAGTTATAAACAATATCTATAAACATTATGTTTTATTTTATGTATGAAAACTTTGTTTTTTGTTTGAATGAACTGATTTAAATTAGTAATCGCAACTGTTTGTAATGTAATCTAACTAAAAAGATAATATCCTAGTTTTAACATCTTAATGAATACGCGAGTTTTTTACTTGCGTAGCTTAAGTTTTGTTTATTAATTACGCGAGTGAAGCCACGAAAAATATTACAAAACCTTGTAGCTTTGTAAGCTTTCACCTGCTATGCCTTTTTAAGCGTTTCATATTTCAGCAGGTCTCCCACAAGAATCACTAAAGCGTCCGAAATAAAGTAGCGTATTCCTCTCCGGGTCATAATGCATACCTATCTTCAACCATAAATCATGGACAAAACAACCGATCGTCTCATCAGTAGTGGCGAAGACGAATGTTAGTTTAGTATACAGTGAACACCATGTATTATTGTGTAACGGGAAATGGAATTTATTTGTTTGTCTAGGATTCAATTTAAACGCTACAAAACGCCTAAAAGGCGGAATTTTAAGCCTAATTGTTACTAAAGACACGGGACGGATAAAGCTTACTTTTAGTCACGATAGCTTAAAAGCGCGAAAAACTTTAAAATGCGACCAAATTCGCGAGTACAGCTAGTAAAGTTGAACAAAGATTTGATGTTTGTTTACTATACACACGGGTTGCAAAAGTTCTACATCATCTGGAGTAAGATAAGTTTCCACGTAGTACCAATAAATAATCGGGTTAAAGTTAGTTTAAGTAATCTGCGTTTGCACTTGGATTCTTATCGATAGTCGATAACAATGTTTGTGTTGTTTATCGGCCATTGGGGCAAATACAACACTTTGCAAGTGGAGGAATTTTCCGATGGTAACAAATACACCATACATGATACACCAACCAACGACGTGAAGTGTTGAGTCTGGAAATCCTCAGCCGAAGCTCGTAAAAATTGTTATTGTTATTTCAATTACTAATGTTCAAAAAGGTTGTAGGTAAAGCAAACAGTTATAGTTTCCTCCAAGAGGAAACGCCTCTCTTTCCTTATATTTTTATACACCTTACTATACAATAATGATAATGTTAGTCAATTATATGGCAATTTTACAATAAAGTTAGCTAATTACAACATTTTTACTGTCAGTTGAGCGGACGGCCAGACTGTTCCTTAGTAGGTTGATCATTCTTACAAAATGATTATACATATAAGTACATGAATGTAAATATACACAATAATGTTTAAACTATGGCTCATTAATGGGCCGTGGTAGAGATATGAGCACAGGTTGTCGGGGCTCGGTTGTGGCTCGGTCGTGAAATGTCCGGACCTTCACATTTATGGGCTACCGGCCACTCCGAGTTCCGATCACAATGATACAAATTGAATTCGCACATTTCTGTGTAAAGGAGTTACTAAGCACCAACAACAAAGATGTACTTAAAATAACATTTGCGAGGTAGCAGCTGTGTCGGTTACAATATTGGTCACATGTTATTATGTAAAGGAAAAATAACCTGAACCTGTCTGTTCCGAGTCAAAGTTAGTCAAAATCAGAACTAAACAGCTACTTCGTCAAATGTCATTCCAGGAGTTGCTTTTGTATTGTTTTATGATTAAAATCCCTATTTCTAGGTAAAATTTTCAATCAGAAATGCTCAACGACACTCTAGCGACGGGTGTGGTCACTAAGATACCCAGTTTTAGCAGATCACGAGGCTCCACTTCGGACTACGTATACCTTAGTCTCTCTGTATAGTGTATAAAATTGATAGAGAAATAGAAAACACAAAAACGCGAATTTAGCAGTAACTCAATTTCGTCGTAGTTTCGTATAACCGAATAGAATCAATGAGTTTTCATTTACATTTGGTGAGGCTGTTGTACATTGTTATTAATATTTTTTCCGAGGAAATTAAGAATATATTTTTAGCTCTGTAATTGGTATTGTGTCCTGTCACGTACGTTAATCTAAACAAATTGTAAACTTAAATAATATATAAATTAAAACTAAACAATTGAAATAGAATATATTTTTTTGTTTGATGTATTCGTCACACGTCTGACTCGGTGGTAAAGTTTAGCAGCGACTCGCCCGGATTGGTACCACCGACCGCCTTACCTATTTCTGCCGCCATAACGTCATGACGTGTTCCGAATTGGAGGATAAGGTAGCCAGTAAACTTACTTTTGCTCGAGGCCTAACATCCCGGCCTCAGGTTGGCAGCGCACCATTACCACTTTTAGTGTCTCTAGGCGACGTGAATTTCTTACCTTCAGGAAATCCGTCTGCTTGTTTGCCTTCCAATATCATAATAAAAAAACATTAAAAATGTTTTCGTTGAAATTTGTTAGGATTCGAGCAATCGCTAGATGTTAATGGTACTCACTCGGCCCAATGAGTCGACTGCAACAAAATACCTAGCGTAGTCCGAAAACCAGTTTCTGTAATAGAAGTGACCGTAAAGTGTAAACTATTAAGTCTCCGGCCCGTGAATTTAGTTAACCTAAAACGCCATAATTTGCTTGCGATAATTGACGTTTTTAGTGAGAAACATGTCACAACCCATGAAGGATTTAACGCCTTATACAGAGTACCTGTAATTTATGTTTCACTTGTGGTTGTCAAGCAATTTTAGTATTGAGTATTCTGTTAATAATTAGAAAACAGTAAAAGTAAAATTAATAGGTACTCGAGTAATTACAGACATAATGAATTTTCTTCGGAACAATATAAGCAGTCGCACGTCCGCGTCGTCCACTGAAGACACAATCCCAGACAGGTCTTGCAAGATGTCTTCAAACTTTCGTACATAAATTGTTTATTATTTTGTTAGACAAGTGTTGATAAGTTTTCTTAGCAATTACAGTACTACTATTTAAATTATGCGCTTCGGTTTTACACTTTTTACTCTTTTTACACTTTATACTTTTATTTTTAAATTGATTGACCTAATCTAAATTTAAGCGAAATGATTAATTATGTACAACTCTATATAGATATCTTTAACGTACATTCAGATTTCCGAAGCTTGATGAATATAGCCGAAGCGTAAAATTTAAATAGTACTAGGTACTGTACCTTTTTTATGTTACCATCAAAAGAACTTGGGCACCTGCAATAATTCCAGTTTCTAGGACCTATTACGTTATATCTTTGCCTAATGCCCAAGTAACGATAATCTAAACGTGATGGTCGCATAGCTCCCGAATCAGATTCATACGCAGATAAACTTTTACCGCCAAAAACATTTGAAACGCCTGTTTTGCGAAACACTGTTTAAATTTGAAATCCAACCATATATTGGTTGGACGTTCACGTAGATGACGTGTCAGGTTTATCGGTTGAGAATCCAATTTTGGCCACTGTTTAGTGAAACGCGTGTTCAACGAGCGTTTAATTTTTTTTTTCGTAAGACGGTAAGCTTTTCTAAAATAACTATAGACTGGCCACTAGCTTCGTCATATTATTATTTATAACTCTTCAGAGGACTTATCAGTCTTAAATCAATTAGCTATGTCGCATTTCGTTTAACTATTAGGTTTGTCATATTATCTCTGGACCTACTGTTTCGATTATACAAAACCAAGCCTATTGCGCTGCAAGACTTGAAGTAAAAGTATAAAATAACAAGTTTCTTGAGCACCAAAACGTTTAGCTACAAATATTTATACCATGTTTGTTTTTATGATTGCAAAATAGTGAACCCGTTTGTTCCACGGTAATGTTATAAATAATTTATAGCACTCTCATAACAAAATCTAATCCGAACACACAAAAAACATTCTTGAAACTTAGAGATACGGTTACATTAACAATATCATATGGTAGTAACTTTAACTTAAAACATATTTTGTAATAGAGCGCTCACGCCCTTAAGTATTAAACGAAATTAATCTATTCTCTCTAGATCTGTCAAGTGACAGTTTGATTTTTGATATAGTGCATGAATTTCAAAATAAAGTTATTTTTAAAAGTATAAAATTTTTATTAATGTAACAATTTAGTCACACTTGGTGACACATATTTTTAAAAAAGCACTCAGCCACTAGCAATAATGTTTTTTTAAAAAACAATTACTATTCCAATAACTGCAATTTCCTTTGAAAACAATATCTCTTTATAGAGAAAAACATAAATCTTAAGTATTAACGATTTATGAAGACTGTGGTTATTTAACATTAAGCGTCAAATGAGACGTGAACGCTTTAGAAATCGTGAATTTCGGAATAAAATTTAAATTCTGAATTACTTGCCATGCTTACGCTCTATATTAAACCCACTCCTAGATTGAAATCCAATCAAGAACCACTTTCAAATGTGGCCATGTTGAAAATAAATTGTTTTTACTTTTATATTATATCTGTATTACATTTATCTACGCACTGTTATTCAATTGTTACAACTTTCGCTAAAACATGATATAACATTTAAATTCTTAACAATAGTATGCATCAATTACATCTTGAATGAAATAGTTTAGTTTTTATCTGTGTCTTTAATACAAAATAATATGTTGATCAATTAAAATATTCCATAAACAATAACTAGGATTAAATACAAGATCATAGGGATTTTTATTGACATTAACCTTTCTTGGTCCAAACACATTCAGTAGGCCAGTAGGAAAGTTAGCTAGCTAACCAACGCTAGCTATGTAAATCTCGCTGTGGGCCGAGTGAATAAACTTGAGCGTCTTCAAAATATCTGTATTACATTCATATTTTCGTTGAATTCACATCACGTTTCTGAATTTCTTGCTAAGCTGACGTGGTTGCCTATCCACCTTCGCCGGAATTGTCATGTTCTCTCAATGCTGTACTGTATTCACTTTAACCCAAACCATATCCCTGCGTATTTAAAGGAGAGTTTTAAATTTTGCAATATTGAGGTTAAATTTCCTAGATCAAGTGACAATCTTTCTCTTCGTAACCTCTCGTAACACAAACTATTATATTAATTCAATTCAACTCTATTATTATGTAATTTTATCAATATATATTATTGCATTCCTTTTTATATGTACTTCAAGTACCATTCCATTCCATTTTAAATTATTTTAATTATTTTGACATAGTATTAATTTTCTGTCATTTTTTTTAAAATCAGCTATTGTATTATTATATTTATTAAAAAACAATTTGAATCAATTATTTGTTTATAGCATGTCATTATATTATGTGTTTCTTTATTACCTTACATGAAATTTTAATTAATATTTTTATGGGTCCATGTAACCTGAAAATTAATGTTTTTTTTTTATAAATCTTTGGAACTCGCTCCATGTAGAAGTTAGGAAAGCCTCTAATATCAATATCTTTCAAAATATGGTTAAACGTCACTTTCTACGTTTAATTTGCCGTCAAGTTAATTGTTTATATTTTTCCGTCGTCTTAAAATAATTTTGTTCCAATTTATGTTCGCTGTATTGTATCGCTAACTTGGCGATAAGGCCGCCTTTGTGTATCTTATAATTTAAGCTTTATTTGATGTATTTGTAATTTCTCTGTATTTGGTGCACAATAAAGAGTTATTGTATTGTATTATATGTTTTATATGTTATATTTATTTTTCGTGTATTAAGAGCACCATCGCGCAACATTTCTTTGATTTTGTCTTTATAACATAGGGTTGCCTGGAAGAGATCGCTGTTATGCGCTTAGTTTTTAAGTTTTATTTTTAGTGTATTTTGGTGCACAGTAAAGAAGTATTCTATTCTATTCTATCATTAATGGACCATTTTTTGTTTTTTTATTGACTTTTGTATCAGCTCAGCTGGCGTTAGTTAGCCTAAGCTTGGCAACGCACCATTGCCACCTTCGATGTCGATAGACGACGCGTATATTTTGCCACCAATAAAAACCAACCAGTTCTAATAAATTAGAGCATAAAATCTCATCCCATAGAAAACTAGTTGGATACTCACTGAACACGTACAACACTTACACTTACAACACTGGCCACTGGCCCCATGTTGGTCCGGGCTCCTTTGCAGAATAGTCCATCTGCCTTCCTGTGCCAGGCAGCTCGTAAAAGGCAAGCAAAGGCTTACCGTCACTAACACCGTGACATCTTACTAGGTGGTAGAGTCTCGCAGCGACTCTCCCTGATTGGTACCATTGCCTTACTTATTCCTGCTGCCATAGCGCTTGCCGTTGACGTGTTCCGGTCCGGAGGGTAAGGTACCCGGTAAACTTAAATTTACTCGAGGCCTAGCATCCCGGCCTCAGATTGGCAATGCACCATTACCACCTTTCGTGTCTCTAGACGGCGTGAATTTCTTACCATCAGGAAATCCGTCTGCTTGTTTGCCTTCCAATATCATAAAAAAATATATGTCCTAAAATTTTGATAATTTGTTTAACCTAAATAGGTTATTTTTTTTGGTGAAACGGTTTATCTAAATAAAATTAGCTCTTCATGCGGCTAAGTTGCGGTTCATCTTTTGTAAGTAGCATTGTGTACCTGTAAGTGGCTAAGTAGTTTAGCCAATCTAAGAGTAGATAAACAGTTAAATCATGGATGAATCCACAACCAGAGCGTAAACGGCCGCCGTCACACCATTAATCTTACGCAATAGCAATGCAAACAAGTGTCATTAATTTAAAATAGTATCGACGTATCTCCGTTATAAGGACGATCGAAGATATTGTTAATTATGGCTTCCTCAGGCCGCGCCACCTGTCGCCCATACACGCAACTAATGGCCTATGAGCAATGTAGATTTCCTTGTTGCGATTCTAGTATTAGTTTTATTCTCTAAGCAACATGCCTTTATTAATTAGCTGGTAATGGTGTGGTCTGTGAAGTTGCTTCATTACTTCTACCGACAAAAGGTTCTTTCATTGTTTTTCTTTTGTCCATGCACATTGCAGGTGAATGTCTTCATTTTAAGAAGAAACCGCCCACTGATATTAAAGTTATATTATTTAATTTAAAATAAATTTTTAATTGTTTATTCGAACAATGCTCAGAAAAAAAATATCTTCACGCCCATATCCCCGAAAAGATAGGCATATGCACCACTAGGGTACCCACGACTAGCCGAAGACTCTTAGTAAAGGCTCAAAAAGCTGCCGCAAAAATAATTTATTATAAGTAATTAAAGATACTAAAGTGTTCTATTTTTTTTTAATTTTAGTAAATAATTGAACAATAATATTCCTCAACAAATCACACGAATTGATGTACCCCTATAGCAAGTAATTTATTTTGTTTGTATAATTGCCAACAATATTATAATATAACTATAACGTCAAAGAAACACGTAATTTTTAAATGTAATGATAGATACTGAAATCGTTTTCATAGAAACTCAGACCCGAAAATACATACGTCTGTTTTTAATAGACAAAGGAGAGAAGAGGGAAAAGAGAAATTTTTGTTTCCACCAGAAATCGAATCCAAGCCGCCGAACAGGCTACGCCAGCCGTTCGATCGGACAGGTTAAAGTCTAGACGCTGAAACGTGTATCTTTAATAAACTGTTATCACTGTTACTATAAAAGCGAACCGCTGTGTAGGTACTGCGATATATACTACCTGTGGCGCTAACTTGTTAGATATTTCAAATGTACAATTGAAATGTAAGCCAGTGGGTACAAAATTCTATAAAATGGTCCATAAAAGGCGGCAAGCAAGCGATCTGGATACATCTCGTTATAATCAGGTAGATAGTCTGCTGCCGGCGGTGAACAATCGCGGGGTTTTGCAAGCGGAGAGTAAATGGAGCGCGTCCACCATCTGCGGTCGCGGCCCGCTGCCTCATACGCATATTGTTGAAGAGCATTCGCTCACTAACTACACCACCTACTCATTAAGATACCACTGACACCATTTTTATTATGAAAATAATTAAAAAAGAAAATAATCGAACAACAAACTAAACATAACCTTCAATACTACAAGCATTAAAATGTTTATTCTGAGAAAAACATTTACATGTCATGATATAATTTCCATTTTAACTAACTGTTGTTGTCCATGGGGTTGCCGCGTAGTTCAAGTTACCTACAGTATAACTCTCTTTCAGGTTCAGGGGTCGGCACTAGAATAAAATTTTTAATATGGAGATGTTATTCTGTCAGTGTACTAAAGCCGTCAATACAGAATAATTTTAATATGTATTTTTTAACCGTTACGCAAAATTAGAGGTGTTGTGTATAAATAAATATAATAAAATAAAGTATTTTCACGCCCATATCCCCGAAGAGGTGGGCAGAGGCACAAACAGGGCACCCACGGGCCACAGCTAGTCAAAGACACTAAGTCCCATAATGTGACAGGTGGAAAGCCTATCACCAACTGGGCACATGTCCAATCCCGGGCAACGTTATTTTATATAAAATCCAATTTTCTTAAAGCATTAGTATCTCTACATAATCCAAGTTAAAGTAAGTTCCATGAGAGAAAGCAAAACACGTAGATCAGTCCGACTCCCGAGTATCTATGAGTTCAATTACATGTAAAAACGAAATATTTAAAATAAAACTTAATTGTAACGAAGCCGCAAATTGCAAATATCAATCATTTAACATCTTGTATGTAACGTTAACAAAAATAGTATCGAATAGAATCACGCAGTAGTGTCTATTAAGTGACGAAAATAACTGATGCCTTCGTGGGAATATCGGCAGATATCGACCACGGAATGCGTACGCGCAGCCATCCGATCCCCACACTATCTCCGCGCTGAGCTAGCTACACACAGACAAATTCAAGCTATATCTCCTAGGATTAAAATGTGTATTTCAATATGAGATCACTGCGCTATCTCTCAACTGAGCAAACTAATACATCTAAATACAAATTGAAACTTTACCTGCTTGATATAAAAGGTACATTTGAACACACATTTAAGAAGAAATTTTAATTAAAACATATTTTAATTGGCACGCGAATGATAAACATTTTATTTGAGATTGCAGAAAGCCCTTAGTATAGATACTATCGATGTATTTTACATTATTAGTCATCGACACTTAATAAAACACCGCATCTAAGTATACTTAGATACCCTTAGAGCAATTGTTTTACTTTGTTACGAACATTGATTATGTAGGTATATGAAGTCAAAATAGGCCCTAAATCGAAAACCATGTTGTTTGGGTTTTTCCAAATTTCTAATAAAAAAAATGTTGCTCGGGATAGGATATATGCCCGGTTGGCGATAGGTTTGCCACCTATCACATTGTGGGACTTAGTATCTTCGACTAGTCGTGGATTCCCTGGTTGTGCCTCTGCCAACCTCTTCGGGGATATGGGCGTGAAGATACTTATAGTTATGTTGTTTCAGAGTTTATTTTTAACGAAATAAGATACTAAATATGCATATAGCTATTGACGGCTTGGATTATATACCTTTATAGACACCATAGGTGTTGTAGGTGCGCCGCTATCCTGAGGGCAGGATGGGGCGCCTAACGAGCAAGTCTACTGGCTACTGGCTGGCTGAAACATGACTGTCATTTAATTGTTAATAGTCAATACTATTGATACGGGGTTAGTTGGCACTAATCACCTCATCTACGACTTTGATCGCCGTTTTCACATCGACTGTGTCAATAATCTAACCTACAACTTCTATTTTGGGCGCATTTGTATTACAATCTAGCACAAAGTAAATGTAAATAATAAAAGTCAGGGCATACAGGGTGCGGCCCTGAGCGGATCAGGGGGGTGATTATGTATCTCAGTTGTCAACTCAAACTGTAAAAGTGTACATTAAATGACGTCATTTGTGTTTGCTATCTCTATTGTATTTCTGTTGGTCACTGGAGATAGCAAATACAAAACACGTCATTTGACAGCGATTCGATGTACACTCATCTATTTTGACTTGACTAACTGACTTGGTAACTGAGTTACATAATCACCCCCCAGAAAGCGGACTTACTTGAGAAGATCCGGCGGTAAACTTCTTGATTTATTTCGATGCTACGATTTCTACATTTTTTTTTCTAAAATAACAGTTTGCGAGAGAGTAACCAAAGTGGTAAAATGTATATTTCCCCCACTGTAACTTCTAAAATAAGAGAACGACGAAATTAAGGAAAATATGTGATGTACAATACTATGTAAACTTCCACCGAAAACTAAGTAGCTTTTTAATAGGTCATAAATCGTAAACTGCAACCGCTGTATAGCTATGAACTGAAAGATTTTTATACTTTGTTACTTGCTACTACGGAACCCTTCATTGGCGAGTCAGACTCGCACTAAGCCGCTTTTATTATCTTTGACGCTGAAATAATAATAGTAACTCATATTAATCAAAATTCTAGAACGTGTATGTCTGAGGCAACAATACTCCTGACTCCTGCAATTTTGAGATTCCATCAGCAGTTGAATAGGTGCAAGTATGTGTTCTTTGTTTGTTGTTGCAACACAATTATTCGTAATTAGCTAATTAGGAGGCAAGTACACCGTTTCGTTGAGACAATTACCTGCTGCAGTGCAGATCATCGACATTTGTGATACATTCAACTGCACGAGTTTTTACAAGCGGGGTCTAATAGTGGCTGTGCTCGTCCGGTAACACTACTCACTAGATTTCAACACCTATTTATTCATTTAAGTACTCAAATAGCTTTACAAGGAACGCTTCTTTTTTAGATGAGAGCAAGTGCTTTCAGTGACGAAAAAGTGAAAAAAACGACGGGTTACACTCCGGGAGTGCAGGCAGAAGTGAAAACTTTAATATTAACGTTGTACATTTTTGATATTTTGGAATGCTTAGGGACTAATTTTGCACGAATTGCTTTAATTATTAGTATGAAAGTACTATCATTTATGTGGCAGAATACATTATTCACATATTGCGCTATCGTACACAAACATGACAACACGAACACTCGCGCAAGCGCCCTGCGCCGTCTTTCAAATTTTCGATAAGGTCACTTGTCCTGACGCGAGTTAAAAGTTTTTACCCATTCCAATAAAAGTGCGCAAAGTGCCGCTAAAGAATTTTACACTTCAAAATACCCATGTTGGTCCTTGGGACCTTTGTAAAAATAGACCTATCT
>NJDC01001449.1:590660-627243 GCA_002245475.1 Calephelis virginiensis
TGACGCGATGTCCGAAGGTGGAAATCAGCGGCTGGAATTAAACCAAACAACTCCTCAGAGCATTCCCCATGATAAATGCGGTAGAGAACACTGAGTGACCCAACATCTCCACGCAACGCTAAAGCCTATTTGTGTAGCTTTTAGTTCTTTTCTTTTCTCATAACAATTTTCGATAAGGTTATCAGATACACTGCTTTTTATCATATCTCCCACAGGATTGTCTGCACTAGATATTGTCCGCAGTTCCGCTCGCGTATTAAAGCTTACCCCGTAATGATCCCTCTAGATACCGGGATAAAAAGTAGCCTATGTAACTACTTAGCTTTCTAACTATCTTCGCTCACAAACATTATACCATGAAATCGCTCCGCTACGATGTAAAAGAAGGACTAACAAGTAAACGCACTATCGGATGTATAATATTCATATGGGTTAAGATCTAGTCTAAGAAGTAATTTTCATTTAACTTTTGTATATTTTTTAATTACACTAGGTATAATTTTGGCATTGAATTCAATTGATATGCTTTACTTATTTGTGTATATCATTATTGTATTATTGACTGTTTATGCCCATACATTGAGTTGACATTCCACTTAACATTTTTCGATATTGATAGTTTTCTTTTATATTACTTAATTTCAATTAACTATGTTACTTTTTTATGGGGATATTAAATTTACCATTACTTTTATATCAAATTCGACTTTTTTTAATTTGCTGACCAATTTACGCAACGTAAATAGCAATTTAAACTCAGTAAAACTACAAAACATTGACTTCGATGTCAATAGCTAAACATGAAGGTACACAAGAATTTAGTATTATCCTCAATTTCCTGGGGATTCCATCATCAGATCCAAACATAGTGGTAATGAGACCTCCTCTGAAGTACGTACTTTCAAATAAAAAAAAATATGTTTAAAATCGGTACACAAATGACGGAGAAATCGATTAACTTACATAAAAAAACATAAGAGTCAAGCATACAACCTCTTCCCTTTGGAAACCGTTTTATTAAAATTAAAGCTTAATTATGTAATAGTCAGCATTTACTAAAAAAATAATTGTAGACTATAATGTTTAGACTTTGCTAAAAACACTATAATTTGCTTTTCCAATGAACATTTTTCCTAAGGTTCGGCACTTATTAGTACTTTAATTTGAATATATTAATATTATTAAGTATACAATTTTTCGCGCACATTCTGAGCCAGATATCTCCTTAAGGGTCTATTAAACATAGCAGGATGATTGGCAACCGTAATTGCGGGCTACCCTATTTTTATTATGAGAATATTATTGTAAATAAGTATTTCTTTTTAAAATATTGGTTTGAGTAGAAGACACAAATATGTGATGTTAACAAATTGCAATAAGTGATATGGTAGATAGTAGACACTCAACTGGAGGAAGTAGAGTGTGACGTGTGCATGTCGGGCGGAAAAACGTCGGCAAATATCCGGCGCTCGCAGTTTCCAGACACGTTATAATTACTTTGTATTAAACTTTTCGTAAAAGATTATAAATAATAGCTGAGATCTTAGGCGATTTAATTTTGTATTTGTTTAATTCCTTTTCTGAAATGCAAAAGAGCTATTTCTGTTCTGTATATATACAGAAATAATTCTTTCATGCAGCAGTAAAAAAAATAGAGATTAGGTACTTAAATAGCCTACCAAGCAATTTTAAGGTGCATGCGTCTGTTTTGTTTGTCCTTAATACCAAACATACATACATATATATCTTCAAGCCGAGTCCCTTGCGAGGTAGGCAGCGAGTATCGCGTGGAAAACGTCACGACCCTTGCAGGTCTGCCTAGCTTCCTCCACGCCGTTTCGGTCACTATTGTCACACATCTCAGATAAAACCTAAGCAATTTGATCGTGCTTTTCTTTTGTCTCCGTAATGTCAGTGTTGGGCACTGTCGTATTCCAATTTAGAACTTAGGTACACTCACTTACTTGCGCAGAAGGTTTAACATCCCAACCTTAGATGTGGAGCGCTACACTACAATCTTTAGTTATGACTATATGACCTATAGACGATGTTATGTTTTTTAATATCAACAAAATTATTTCTAAGATATTTAAAAATGACGTTTACACAACTGAACTGTGTCGGAATGTATCACTTACATATTTATTTAAGGAGCTAACTAAACTCATTTGGATCACCTATAGTATCATTTGGAAAGCTTTATACTACATATACCTACACAATAGACATTATTCTTCACGCCCATATCCCCGAAGTGGTAGGCAGAGGCACAACCAGGGCACCCACGACTAGCCTAAGACACTAAGTCCCATAATGTGATAGGTGGCAAGCCTATCGCCAACCGGGCACATATCCAATCCCGAGCAACATTTTTTTATTAGAAAATTGGAGAAATCCAATTTTCTTTTTATTGCCCGACCCAGGATTCGAACCCGGGAACTCATGCAGTCAAGTCCAACAACTGAACACAACAAACAAGTCAAGTCCAACAACTGAAAACAAAATACTACTACTATAAACATTATTTTACTTTCTGAATGTTTATGGTCTATTTTATGTCTGACTTAAAATCAAAGCAATGTTTCAATAAAATCACTTGAAACTTCTTTCCTTGAAAGTACAGCACTACTATTTAAATTATGCTTTACACTTTTTACTCTTTATACTTTTATTTTTAAATTGTCTGACCTAATTTAAATTTAAGCGAAATGATGTACATTTGTAATGACAACTCTATACATATAGATGTCTTTAAAATACATTCGGATTTCCAAAGCTTGACGAATATAGCCAAAGCGCATAATTTATATAGTACTACTGTTATGATATGTTTAACGAGAAAGAAGCCGCTGGCGTAACATTTTCATTTTATTTACTTGTTCTGTCCAATTGTCTCCTTAGTCTTTTCTTGTGTAAGAGATTAGTAATTAAAATGTAATTATTTGATACTTAAGGTACTTACAATGGTTTCACAGATGCTGTAACGTCGTGTAACTGAAAAGAAAAGATAGTAAATAAATATGGTGAGCTACAAAATATTTATTGTTATTGTTGTTAGCCGTCCAGGTCACCGGCACCGACATTAAAAGTACATAAAAAGTGAGTCAGGGATGCGTGTACCTCTTAAATGAAGAGTTCGCACTTTCAAATCGATGAGTCGAAATATCTGTTACGTAAACGAGCGTAAACATTATTATTGTACCCATGTGAACGCAATTTCGACGCAAGTAATACAATCTCGTTAGTTCACAAGCTGAGCGCAGTGATTCTCGTTCGTCTAGACTAGGGATGAAATGACTGTGGTATCGATACTTATACTCGATACTTGTATCGGTCGTCAAGTACAGATACTTACTCAGTCTTGATCACGAAGTACCGATACTTACTAGTATTGTATCGGTTTTGGAAAATTTTGAGTGAAAACCGTAATAAGTATTGGTATTATTTATTGAAAAGCACTAATAATATTCTCACATAAAATAATATCTTTTGAGTTACTCCCGACCATGAATGACGCGGATACGCGCACGTAGTAGTACAACACGTCACATACAAAATAATATATGAAAAAAAGTTCGTTTTCGTGGTGTTGCTCAAGAAAATCAATTTTGTAAATGTCTTCCGGTTAAACTTTTTCGGGCATAGACAAACAAGCTTGTCAACTGCCAAGGCTGCTAACTACACAAAACTAAGCTTAGGATGTGTTTACAAACATCAATTTACGATAAACGTTTTTAACAATGATCCATTATTTTAATTTCCGTCAACCGTAAGACTTACTGATATGAGTACTTTTAACCGATACCTACTCGATACTTAATTTCAAAGTATCGATACTAAAATATACTTGCTATCGGAGAAAAGTATCGATTACCTACTTGGATTTACTCGTATGGTTTCATCCCAAGTCTAGACACGTAAAATAAGACAAAAATACACGTAAAGCTGAAATTTGTCAGTTAGTTAAAAATTTGCGTATGACGGCAAATGTTCATTTGACACTGTCAACATATGCTTTCAGGATTTCGAAACGAGGAAACGAAAACGTTTAAACTTGCGATTGAATCGTCGCTACCATCTATTTGGAGGTGAGATAAATCTTCGCTTGCCACAGACTACCACATAAAGGCTAAGTCTATGTTCCTTAGGCTAGGTGTTGCAGTGCAGAAGGAAAACGTCCAATAAGCATAAAAGTATCATTATTTTTTTGCAAAAGATCTCAAAGCGTGGCCGACGACAGAGCGGTCGCATCTATCATTATACTATATTGCGTGACCGAACATTTATCCCGACGATCAGCCGTTGAGTGTATTTTAACCTTAGATGTTGGCGGAAATGGGACAACATTCCGCAATCCTTCAATACTTAAGCGGTCCTTAAGGCGGAGCCTGACCAACCAAAAAAAGCGAACGAATTTCTTTATTTTTCCTTTGAAATGAAATGAAATCAAAATTATTTATTTGCGGAATATGTGTGTTAAAAAGTTGTTACAAAGATATTTAAGAATACAACAAATTCTACCACATTGTGGTGTGCAAATATTTAATTATATTTAAAGAAGTTACATATTTATATACATTTTAACATTTAAATCGCAGCACTTATTTATATTTTTAATAGACATTTTATTTATTTATATGTTTAGTAAGTTCCATTATTTATTATAATTAAAAAGGTAAAGGTAGATTAATTTTAATCCTATCTATCGTACACTACCACCGTTTCCTTTACTTTGTCATGCCTGAAACTTTCGTTTGTTATGTATGTAATCGCCACTACACGAGGTTAGCATATTATTAAAATTTCAGTATATTACGCATTACAGATTGTGCCACAAATACCTAGTATGCCTGGAATCATCTGAAACTGAAACGTTGATTTGAATTTTTATACGATTTTTTTTTACAATAACACACTCTAACCGAAAAAGAAAGATTACTTACTTTTAACTAACTTTCGTGTCTTGCAATATTCGTATCTATGTCTTTAAGCGACATCTCTATTTTGTTTTTACGTGCTTACTTTTTCTACTAAGAAATAGATTCCTTTAAAACTATAAAAGGTCAAAATCATAGACACAATATTGGTAAGTACAAATCTAAAATAATAGCTGTGGTAAATAAAATCAAAATGTATTTGATATTTTCCATTGGTCGGCGCTTGGTAAAACTTCCAAATATTCATATTTTCAAAAAAAGAAACACTTGTACTGTTATAATTTATTATTTTGTAAATAGCCTACCGGTTTCGCTTATACAGGATCACCAGGGCTTTGTTTGTTTGAAAATATGAAAATCAAAACGATTATAAATACTGCGGCGATGGGTCCGTACCTGGGCAAGTCGCTGCACAGCCCTCTACAACTAGCGGTTATATTAGAAAAATGGTCCATTCCACGCATGCATATCGAGAAATCGTGTATCAGTTCGTAAATCTAATCGAGCCTTGTTAACACGTTCCATGTGCATGCACCACATGTGGGTCCTTTTAAGAGTGCTGTCATACGTGTGTGCACCACATATAGGTCAAAATTCCATAGGAATTTGAAACGTTTTAAAATTTTACACGTATGAATTCCGAAATTCCGATCCGAGATTCGAGAGTGGTCGACGAGATTTGGGGTCTACGCTGCCCCTCGACAAATGGGGCAAACTAAATAAAATTAAAAAAAATATATAATATCGTTTCCACACTTATTTCAATAACATGTTTCGAGGAATTGTTCTTGTGTAAATGAGGTTTAAATTACTGCCATTTAATGGAGAGTTGTAATGTACACATTAGATACAATTATGTCGAGCCGAGTCGTCCTGATGACAGGAAGGTGGATGTCGGTTGATGGAATGGAATATCAGAAAACATATATTTATGTCATCAGCTCTTAACTCCATGAATGCTTAGCTTTATGTTTTTTTAGCAAATTATTAAACATTCATCTTCACCTGCGGCTTCAGCTATACTGCGTTAAACTTTGTATTTTTCGCTAAATCGGAACTTTGTCTGATTGATTTGCCAGGTGTTGTACAGAATAGATCATCTGCCCTCCTGCCAAACACCTCGTAAAAGGCTAACATAGGCTTACCGTCACTAACACCGAGACATCTGACTACGTGGTAGTTATTTGCAACGACTCGCTCAGAGTGGTACCACCGTGTGGTGTACACAGGTAATTTTGAATAAACTAGATTTGCCCTGCTGCTTCGCTAGAGTTTGAGGGCCAGAATTATTCGTATAATTTTCAGAATTATAATGTATTCAAAATTCGTATAAACATTACCATATACCTCTCCCTGTTACATTATTATTTCATCATAGCTCATAACTGGGTTATAAGGGGTTCAGGTGTAGCTGAGACACCTGTCATGGTAAAATTCCGAGTATGTTGTTTGTCCTTCTTTTGTGTTGTAACGGATCGATATAATGGCAGTTTTATGTTTAGAGATAATTATGAAACTGGAGAGTTACAGAGGCTATTGTTTGTACTAATTTGTCCAACGGGTTTCCGATGGAGAGGTAAGTAATGAAGTAATAAAAAATCTGCACAAATTAGACAGATAATCAATCTAACCACAAAATAGGCAAATTAAATTCTTGTTTAAGGGTGTTAGTCAACAGCACAAATACATACAAATACTTAAATACGAGTATGTACCCGAATTGATGTAGCAAATACACAAAATCAGCAATACCGACATCATACTACCGGGAACCTAACCCGGGTGTTACGGTTGGTCGGTGGATTAAAGCGTTTACGGTAACCTTTCGGCCAACGAGGCTGTCCTGTGTCCATAACTTTAACATGTTTCGGAGTTGCGGGCAACGTATTCTAGTGATACTTAATACCATGTTGGTCCGGGCTCCTTTGCAGAATAGACCATTTGCCTTCCTGCCAGGCAGCTAGTAAAAGGTGTGCATAGGCTTACAGTCACTAACACCGTGACATCTGACTAGGTGGTAGAGTTTCGCAGCGACTCCCCCGGATTGGTACCACCGCCTTACCTATTCCTGCCGCCATAACGTCATGACGTGTTCTGGTTTGGAGGGTAACGTAGCCGGTAAACTTACTTTTGCTCGAGGCATAACATCCCGGCCTCAGGTTGGCAACACACCAATACCGCCTTTGGCGTCGTGAATTTCTTACCATCAGGAAATCCGTCTGCTTGTTTGCCTTCCAATATCATAAAAAAAAGATAACTATCAACTACTACTTTGACCGTCTCGTTGGTCGAGTGGCTAGCGTATACAGCTAACTACAGCGACCAACTGCGAGGTTCGATTCCCATCTGCGAGCTCAGTCCCATCAATCACCAAAATGTTTGTGTCTAAATTACCTCTGGCTTATAAAAAACGAGTGTCCGATTTTGTAAACAAAGTTAATCAAAACACGAGACAAAAATGAAAGTAGAAACCGTACAAAAAGGTTCGCGGAAACAAATGTTATTTCATAGTTAAAAGCCTATCCATTCACAACAATACATCGTTTCATCACTACGTAATATTTATTGACTGTTGGCCGGTCCGTGTGTTACGTTGCAATGCTTTCGCTGCAAATAAGGGTCTCTGTAAATATAACGACTTTAAAAAGCACGTACACAAGCTTATAAGTTAAAGGAAATAGTACCACATGCGGCTTTAAGAGCTTTTGACATTCAAAATTACTTGTTTTGGTATTATGAGTAGTTAC
This sequence comes from Calephelis virginiensis, assembly GCA_002245475.1. Classification (NCBI taxonomy): domain Eukaryota; kingdom Metazoa; phylum Arthropoda; class Insecta; order Lepidoptera; family Riodinidae; genus Calephelis; species Calephelis virginiensis. The sequence goes on from NJDC01001449.1 coordinate 598,345, forward strand.
AATAATTACATAATCATTAATGTACGACTAACGAGTAATGTTTGGGTGTTGGCCTTTTATAAAGGCACCGAATTTTTATTTCGCGTAAGGGCGTAACGGTTTTGTTGATATTATAGCAAAACATGATTGAGGGACAGACACATTTTAATCCTGAATTAATTTGTAGGTGAGCTGCCAACATTTTAGCTTTCATGTCAAATCGTAATTCTTTAACCTCTCGAGTCCGGAGCTTTTTATATTATTATTTCAATATTTTTATATTGTATATTATAAGTACAAGGGGTGACACGGAGACTTTTCCAATGAGTTTTCGTTTATGGACTTATACTCTTATTATAATATTATAACTTATACGCAATTTTGAGTGAGGACATAGTCACGATGTACTCGACATCGTGACTATGTTCTCACCCAAAATTGCGCGCCAAAATTCAAATTTGCCGAAAACTTCCTTTCTTTCCCTGTAATCTAAAATAGTCACAGTATAATTGATTTATGGCAGCAGTTGTAGGACTTGACACCTACGTTGTTGTTCCTCGTGTTGGCCCGGGCTCCTTTGTAGAATAATCATCTGCCTTCCTTGCCAGGCAGCTCGTAAAATGTGAGCATAGGCTCACCGTCACTAACACCATGACATCTGACTAGGTGGTAGAGTCTTTGGTGTCTCTAGGCGGCTTGAATTTCTTACCATCAGAAATCCATCTGTTTGTTTGCCATCCAATATCACAAAAAAGATAGGTAAGGCGGTGGTACCAATCCGGGCGCGTCGCTGGGAAACTCTACCACCTAGTCAGATGTCACGGTGTTAGTGACAGTAAGCCTATGTTCGCTTTTTACGAGCTGCCTGGCAGGAAATCAGATGATCTATTAGGGCAAAGGAGCCCGGACCAACACGAGGAACAACAACGTAGGTGTCAACTCCTACAACTGCTGCCATAAATCAATTATACTGTGACTATTTTAGACGCGTTATGATAACCTAAAATAAATCTCTACACTTATATTATAAGGAGACAATCAAACTGATAGCTAGTAAGAAAAAACTGTCTCCTCCAAGACAGTGATATTAAGTATGTTGTGTAAAAAAGCTTATTACATAGGTACCTTCCCCACAACCCAAATCGGAACACGGTAATGGCATTGACGTTACTTTACCATTTAGTGCAAGACGAATTGTGATGGTTGTTATATAAATTGCTGAATGCAGAATAAACGCCAGAATCTCCAGCGTCCTGTAGTGGACAGTATGTCAACACAACCTAGAGCTGCAGCAAGTAAACTAACAGCATGATTAAAAGTCAAAACGAGGTGGTGAAGTTAATTATTATTATACCTTAACTATTCTTGTTTGTTTAATGTCAGATCTCGTCACTATCGTATTTCGAGTAGTGAAATTCGATTATATTATTTATGTTAATAAATATTAGTGTGGAAATACTGGTTTAGGACTTGTACTGTTAGTAAAAAAATAATTCATTTATCTATTAATGTATTTTATTCAATTTTTAAATAATGTCGAAAATCTAATATTTAAGAAAAAATAATAAGAAAAATATAATTGAAAAACTTTGACTTGCTTATTTTTGTATTTTTTACATATTTTAGGTAGAGAGAAAGAAATTGTACACCTAATAATTACCTGAAATTAAATAAAACCACGTGATACAGGAGCTGGACCTTCAGCTCTGCCGTTATCTGCCATTTGTATCTGCTGTATCGGCTTGCTACGCGCTCTTACATAATTTACGAGGTGTGAATGAGCCAACATAATCGGTTATTATTATAACACAAGCATAGGGTTATTACATACGGCCTTATTACGTGTTGATCGGTTACGCAACCCCACCACCACATTGATAGGCAAACGCTAACACGACCTTTCACCGGAGAAAGTGGAGGCGATAATTAAACAAGACTTTTTTGTTTGCACGGAGGCTGGTCGTGCCCGGGGAGTTTCTCTGCATCCTATAACAAAGGCGGTGGCAATGTTTGTTCTATGCTTGTGTCACTTTGTTTAGAGAAACTCAATAATAAGATAGAAACTCGTATTTTTTCTAGTTTCCCATAATTTATAATTACCACAATGGACATTTTATTTCTCATTAAAATCCTCTTTGTTACAATTCTACTCTACAATTTATGATAAAATATTTTTTTTACATTTCCGTAACTTCTTTGAGTACGTGATAAAACCCAACAGCTAAATCGAGGCAAAACCTTGTTTCAAATCCAAAGTACTGGGCACTTGTTATTTATGCAATCAATTCGTATGTGGTATATTAGCCCTACATAATATTGTATGTTTTTAAATAGTTTGTAAACGAAAATAGTAAAATTACAAATTTATTATCACAGAACACATTTATAACATTTTGCAATCGAAAAACTTATAAAGTTTCGAATGGTATCATTAATCTCGATCCTGCTATCACCATTATCTGGCGTTCAGTAACTGGCATTTCACACTTGATTGTATTGGAAGATTAGATTTAAAGCAAGCAATACAATTTCAAACATTTCCTAGTCGAGAAAAGATGTCCCTTATCCACCTTTATCTCATGGCTTAAATCTCGAATTTTAAACGTCAGGTTTTAAGGAAACGCCGCGGTTCTAAATAGCTCAAACAAGACAGTTTAATCAGCCAGCAAATTCAAAGTATCGTAGATCCGAAGCTCTTAGCGTCTTATCTGATTAGAATCTATTGACGATGGTCCGGCTGCGTGGGCGAGCCGTGACGAAACGTAATTGGAGGACCTGTTGTCGCTGGTGTCCGTGCTGGTGTGCCCAGTGCCGGACATTTCCCGATAACCGTTGGAAATTACTGCACACATTTGGGAGGACCACACATGAAAAACTAAATTATTTGAATTGAAAAGTAGCTGTGAATGTGTTTATTTATTACGAGCTCAGTCGAAAGACAATAAGATGTTTACAATAAAAATAATCTTTCAATTAAAATTTTTCATCTATGTCGAAAAGAGAAGTACCTAATGTACCTAAGAACCGAAAAGGATAACCAGGTTATCAATACGTCTGAATGGTTTTCTTGTATATTTATAACTAGATTACTTGACCGAAACAGGGTGGATTTTGATGATTAATTTTTCTAAAGGGAAGTGATTGATAATGGTGATAACAAGATTGGGATAAATGTAACCTTTCGCAACTTTCTCAGTTTTTCGACTGCAAAATGGTAAAAATATATTATGTGATATTAAAAGAAATGATTTCGAAGTCATTTAATAATGTAATCTTAATCATAAAGCTAAACAAAAGAAAATAATATAAATATATGTATAGTATAAGAAAATGATAACACTTTTACTTTTTATTCAAGTGAGGAAATTAGGGGCTTTATTGTGGCAATGATTGAGGATTATATATTGGTTGCTTTTTTACGAAAGGAAACTGCGTGTAGTTTCGAAATGTAAAGCCTACCTGTGATATCAGTATTGAGGAGTTAGGCCCGCAGTCTCCGTTTAACGAACAATAGTTTTATTTCGCACAATTAATATAGCTTTAGGGAACTTTACACGCCAAGGTTGTTCAAGAGGCGTTGCAACTCGCATACCCTTCCAATCAATCAGCATTGTATCGGGTAGGTTACAAAACATATGGTTAATTGAAGAATCATAAGGCCCAAGGTGAGGTGGTCATACGAAACCCGTGGGAGAATATTTGATTTTACATGGTGCATGTTACAAGCGACTGCACTATTCGCCATTCGCCATTGTTTTATTAAGTTTTTCTAATGTATATTCTTTTGATTTGTTTGGAAATAAAACTGTGGCACAAATTAGATATGGTTGGATCGAGTCTACTTGTATAACGTATCACAATCACAATTTTTTATTCACTGAACCATTCAACCATACAAAGAACTTACAAGTGGTAATTAGATTTACATAGATCTCTTTTCGAAAATAAATACAAATGTATACTTGTACCATTTAAGTTCAATGTGCATTTTTATCAACTTCATCGACAGAAGAATTGAATTCTATATGGATGAGAGTTCTGGGTAGAAAAAAAATCTAAAATGTTGATCACATAAAACCTAAAGATTTAATTTAGCTAGTTTATATAGTACATATTTAATAAGCAATCAATAACTTAATGGAGACAATTTGATTCGACAAATACCTACTTGGCACTCACATATATCTCAAATTTTTTTGTCGATGAAGACAAAGACACATATTCTTAATGTTGAACAAAAAATTTCATTTTGTTATAGATGGGATTAAATATTTATCTTTTAATATGTAATTTTATTATTTAATTTTTTACCGTGAACACAGCTGATACCAACCTTGTAAAGTCAAAGCGACCTTGCATGTTTGATATTCGGAAAGAGGTATTAAATTTTACATATTCAATTGTTCGAGGCAAAATCCTTGAAAAATCCAATCAATACAAAACTCTTACACCTTGACCCACGTGCTACCCGCACCTTACGCAAGCTGCGCCCGCGCACGCGATACCATTACACTCGAATACAAAGACGGACCGTGCTACAGATACTTCTATTACAATAATTTATGTCATACTTAAACATAATTGTACATTCCAACTGCATTTTTACTGACGTAGTGTAATTTCAACTTTGTATATAAATTAAATATGGAAATTATAATGAATGCTGTAAACTGCTGTAATTTCTTGGTGTGAAAGTGAAATAATATTTTCGTTTTCACGATCCGAACCATATTAACACATTAGCGGCCGCCAATTTTAAAATTTAGTTAATTCAAATTAAATTTTGTTGATGTAATTAGTAATTATATCATTTTAACTATTGCATGGCAGCCAGTTCTCTCGCATTTGAACTTTATTTAGCCTATCTATGAAAATCACTTTAGCAACTGGTACAATTGGGAAAATCAATATTTTCTAAGCTTTTAAGCTAAGCAATATTTAAATAACTGTACTTTTTTATGTGAGGGGTCAGCGACCAAGCACATGGATTTCCTAATGGTAAGAGATCACCGTGGCCTATAAGCACCATAGATGTTATAAGACAAAGGTCCAGGATGTTAGGCCTATTGCGCAAATCTACCGGCTTCCTTATTCTCCGGGCCGATGACAGAGCCATTACAGCGGAAGAAATAGGCAGGCGGTGGATCTCTACGCGGACAAATTGCCTCATAGCACTCTATATTTTACTCTATATAATATATTATATTAGACATGATAAACATACATTTATTATATATATGTAATACATAGAAGAGTTAATATAGCGATTTTTTTCTATTAATAAAATATATCTGACCTAAAATATTATATAAATTTTATATTTAATATTAATCTAAATTTGTTGATATTTTATTTTTATTCTTACAAAATCAATATAAAGAAGAATTAATACGTAGGAAAAATATGATATAAAAAAACGAAACATCCGTGTCCCACATTTCGTCAAATTGAAGAAGCAATTGATGATTGCTGGGGTGATTGATGTGGATTACCAGACGAACAAATTTGGCACAGCTTATTACATTGTAGTAGTAATTGTTTTTAATGTTGCAGAGTTTTTAACATACTTATGTGATAGTAGCTGTCGCCCATTGGTCGAAATTAGACCATAAAAATTAATTTTAATATCTTGTTGATAAGAACGTCTCTTTATTTCTCAAGACCAACTACTTTGTTTTCAAACTTTTTAGGGCGCCATCTGTGATCTTTTATCGTTATCATCAATATATTTGTTTGTGTGTGTCAAATGCATGGTAGTGTGGGTAACGTTTTATTTATTGATTTAATGTACTTTATAAGCATAATTATTGAAAATATTAGCGTTCTGCACTTATCCTACACATAAACTATGTGTGCCAAATTTTATGCTCTTGCGTCCTCGCAATTTTCGTAAAAAGGGGTCCACAGTTTTGGCATCACGTATTAATACATAGATTTAAAAATCATAAATTATGAGCTGCTTGGCATTTGATCGATGGAGGACTAGACCCGAAAAAAATCGCACAATCTACGAGACACATCTTTCAAACGGTATCGTATAAAAGAAAGCATTATCTTTAATCGAGATACCACAGATACACCACCGCCATCCAGGTTAACGACTCTGTCACACATTACCGCTTTCCTACAATTTCTCTAATTTCATATATTGTTGAGAATCAGCTATTATCATTGATAGTCGATTACAAATTGTTAACATTAAGTTGACTGGCACAGAGATTTAACAGTCCGCCGTGGTACCGCTGCTCATCTGGTTACTTACTGTATGCTGTATGTAAACTAACACTTAGACTTTTTCGACTGACACTAATAAATAAAACAATAAGAGATTAAAAAAGTGGTATTTAATCATCGTTTAATTTAGTTGTAATTGCAAAGTCGGTTTTGGTGGTAATTCTACTGTTTGCAAACTAAACTTATTTTAAATGCACGCTATCTCTTTCAAATGAAACAAAAACAAAAGAGATGGAACGTTTTAGACACGTCAGAGTAGTCTGAACATATCAAACTGTGATGATTTAATCAACGTTTTCGGAGTGATATATTAAACGTCTGTATAAATGACGTGTACGGTCTTATTTGACAGTACTAAAAGTGTTTTGTCTCTTTCTGTTACTTTTGTTGAAAGACGACAGCAATAACTTTAACTTAGTTTAGTGAGTGTGCAACAAAATTACCACCTTTGGTTACTTGATTTTAGTAAGTAAGTATCTTCACGCCCATATCCCCGAAGGTGTAGGCAGAGGTACAACCAAGGCACCCACGACTAGCCGAAGACACTAAGTCCCACAATGTGATAGGTGGCAAGCCTAACGCCAACCGGGCACATTTCCAATCCCGACCAACATTTTTTTATTAGAAAATTGGAAAAATCCAATTTTCTTTGGCCGGCCCGGGATTCGAACCCGGGACCTCATGCAGTCAAGTCCAACACCCGGACCGCTAGACCACAGAGGCGATTACAGAGATTTTAGTAAGTAAAAAATGATGTTAGGTACCTACTGGTTACCAAACCGAATATAACTAATCAAGTATTGGGGGTCACTAAAAAAAGTTTATCTATTTTAGACAACATTTAATACCAAAAATAGTTCAGTTAAAGCATATTTTAGTGTTGCCAGAGCACACTTGTTGGTGATCGCGAAAATAAGTTAAATATACATTTTTTATACCTGTATGGTAAAAAATGTGATTTGAAAGTTATTATTCGAGTATTTGATTTTGAATACGATATAAATTAATAAGTAAATTTCATTATTATCACGTCTTTCGGTTAAAGCTTTTATTATTACACAACTAGCTGTTACGCGCGGCTTTGCTCGCGTGGCAGTTAATATGTTTACTGATTAATTTTGCACATTATTTTAATTAAAAACTTCTTTATATACTTCTTTAATAAGGACTTACATACAAACTTTCAACCCCTATTTCACCCCCTTAGGGCTGTCGGGTCACACAATGTCTTAATAGCAGGCTCAACGTACCGTCTTGTTTCGAAAGTGTGTACTGAGAAACTTTTAGTTTTAGTTGAATGGGTTTAATGACTATATCGGGTTAAATGTCATCAGGTAGCGCAAGAATTATATTTAGTACTTGACGTACTACTTCTTTCTTATTTTGACCTCACGCCTAAACTTTTACTGGGTCATCTAGTAATTAAAATACAGACATGGTATGATTATACTCCTATAGTGGGAGTGTGACGTTTGGTTGACAGCACAAGTAAGTAATTGATCGCCTTTTTTCGTGTAGTGAAACTCGCCATTGCCATTACGAAGTAAACAATAGAACACATTTATTTAATCACGTTTCTAGCACGTCGCTAAGCCATGTGGATAATAATGTATTCTTTCGGCGACTTGAAAAGGGAGAAACAGCAAAAACCCAATTAAAATTGATCTAATTTTTTACACTACAATTTTTTTTAATGCTAGTAGTTCAAAACATAGTCTTCTACCACTCTTTTGTAGTATATCCTACCTACTGGATATCGCTACTTTTGGAGTTCATTAATTATCGCAATATCATATCAACAGTCATCATGCAAAGAGTTTAACTTCAGAACTTAAGGTCTCACATACAAAGTTTTGTACTTTATTTTATTTATTTATTTCACGTGGAAGATCAACAGCAGTTATATAATTTAAATAGTAACAGAAAAAAAACGAAAATGGTCCTCGCTTACATATAATAAACATGTTAACACTCTACCATGATACTGCTTAATGGGTACAAACAATCTTTCTTTCATGTACCTACATTATGGCTGTCTATATCGCGGCAAAATCATCAAAAAGGATGTTCCACAGAATGTAGCTAGATAAGTCTTTTCCCTTTTTAAACAAAGACATGTTATGTACCAGCAGCATTTTTTTTATTTATATTATATAAAATACGTTTTGATAAACTTGAAAAAATGCTGCTGCTACTTAAATTGTATCTTTTTTCAATAACAAGATATTTTTCAAATTTTTACTTATCTCAATTAGCTTAGCCAAATTAAAATCATCCCGTTAATAGAAGCATTTACGTCATATCAGCGAGCGCTGCTACAAATCCAACGTTTCCTTTACTTATTTTTTGATTTGTCAATAACGGTTAATAAAGGTATTTTTATCATTCATGAATTTAGGTTTTTTTTATTTATTTATTTTCTCTTCATAAAAAAATTCACGAAATTTCTACTTTACAGAAAGAAAACTATTAAATGGATTTCCTGGTGTTAAAAATACATACATAGCTTATTAACATCAGTAAAAGTTAATAGTGTGTGGCAATGAAGGCGGAAATTTAAGTTATCGTACCACTTCCACACCAGCCTACGACAATGGTGGAAGAAATACTTGAAGTTAAAATGGCGGGAAATATACGGCGGTGGTGTCATGGGCGAACGAATTAATGCAACGCACTACTGCTTGATCTGACTGACTGCAGTGTTAGAATATTTCACTATCTAGCGATGGGGTCATAACCTCCATATGCTACAAAAATGACCGTAGGCCGTTTCGTTAACATTTAATTAGTATAAGCGTGTACTTTACTGCAAACATTCAAAGAGGTACTCCTTGGTTTCGTTCACGAATATCAATTGAACAAACTTATTACAACACCGCGGAATTAGGTTAGGTTAATACACTTGTGTTTCTCTAGTGGTGGGTTCAGACAATGCCGTAAAAATGTTCAATCATTACGCCATGTATTGTTGGTAGCGAGATAAAAACGCTGAGGAACTCCGCATTGTTGCTCGTTCCCACAGACGTGGCCTCGCTGCTCTCCATTAGGTTGCGGCTCTGCAGGATTGAGGTTGTGACGCTACAGGCGATGTCTCCAGAAACCTAGTAGGAAGTTGGAGAAACTGCCAAATAAACTAAGAAATGGTTTTTGTGTAACAATACAAAGCCAACCCGCAGACAGATTCCCGGTAAGACATAGTCGCACCACGTTGCCTACAAATACCAAGGGTGTTAATGTTGCGTTTTTGACGAAGAACCGAGATCCGAGGAGACGAAGATCTTGAACCACGCTAGTAACAAACACTTAGTTAAGACCGTAGAAAAGATAAGGCTACGGTACGGTATATAAAAGGTAGTGGCAAATCGTTGCAAAGCTTTACCACCGAGATGGCTCGACTGCACCAATTCCAAAAGTGCAGGATCATTCATCCCGCCTTGAAATCAGTTCTCTCTACTGACGAGCTGTGGGGTTTGAACGGTCACTACAGTAGACCTGTATCCACAAACTTTGGACGGACACTACGGAAGACCTGTATTCACAAACTTTGAACGGTCACTACAGAAGACCTGTATCCACAAACTTTGAACGGACACTATCTGACACCTGTATCCACAAAATTAGCAAATGTTCATTTAATTTAACAAAAATCCTTCTATTGAAGACCATATTGCAACCACAACTACAGCTCTGCTATCTTCCACCACCGGATCGCCATCCACAAAACTCTTACTGACGACAATTACACAACATCGGAACAAGGTCAGCGATACCACAGTAGGGTGTCACCACAGTACGTGCCGTCGCTGGCAGCGGACTCTACTTGGGTACGTGATTCATTCGTGCATATAGATATTGCGCGATTTATAGGATTGGGAGATAAACAAGCAGACATATTTCTTAATGGTAAAAATACAGGCCGCATGTGATGATAGCTAATCTCTTGTAAGAGTAGCAGGCATATCAGTTACAAGCTAACGTATCCTTAAGCTGAGATATGACAGGGGTGATAATTAACATTGTGTCCATAGGAACTTTTAGTCACTGAATTAGTAAAACCACCGGAAAAAGGCTCATGCTTTGCAAAACCAGATAGTTAAACAGCAAGGAGACAGAAAAATGCTAATTTATCAAATAGCAGGGTGTCGTAGAACTTGACTTGTCGAAGAATACGCCATTAAAGCTATTATAAACTTCAAAACTACGAGTATGAAATATATATTGAAGAGAAGTAACTGGTATCTCACCCCTGACCATGAGAAATGAATAAGAACAACGACTGGATGTCTTAACAATGACTGGCTATCCAGTAGACGTAGTATTCTGGTCTAAATAAGCCCGGGTATCAGTGCTTTGCCGATTTCTATTTTGTAGGTCTTAGTCAGTTTTGTTATTAAGATCTTTCGTCGCAGTTTTTTTCTTTTTTTTCTTCTGTTTGTTTAGATTTGTTGTTGTTGAATAAGACTTTTAACAAACAAAAGAATGGTATATAACAAAGACAAAGTCGCAATGTTGGGCAAGCCCCGACTATTCTCAGAATGTTTCCGAAAGTGATATAACCTTCTCAGTCCACAATTTCTATAGCGGCAATACTACAAGTTTAATTATTAACCTCGTTCACACAGGGCCTACATTTTACATAGCCTGAATTTGAAGCAAAATGGTAAAAGATAAAAAGCACTAAATACAATTATAGTATCTAATGGGAGGCGAAGAAGTTGACGGATTTCCCGATTGTAAGTAATATACGCCAAGGAAGATGTAAATGGTGCGTTAGTAACCTGAGACGTAGCTAATCTCTTGTGTAGGTAGCCCAGCAACTACCTTCCATACCGGAACAGGAGAGTTGCATACAAGACAGCGGCGAGCATTGTAATTAAGGTCAAAACATTGCTGGCAATCATTTTTGTATTGTTTTGTATAATATTATGTGTTTCGTTATTTGGCCGATAATCTAACCATCTATTTGCTGATTCTTTTCTTGGTCATATTGCTGTCGCTGATATAATTTTTTCAACGGCATTTGACAAGAGTACGACTTTAAATACATATTCATTAATGACTCCAAATCTTGTCTAGGTGCGTCAAGTGAAAAGTAGCCGATACACAGATACGTGCGGACTAATATAATAACCGTTTAGTATTCATGTCTATTCAATTTTTATCCGACTCCTAACAGGAGAATTTTATCATTCATTATCAATCAGGTATGGATTTTAAAGCGTGTGTTCGGTCAATAACAAACTGACTTTTTCTAGGTGGTAGAGTTTCGCAGCGACTCAACCGGATTGGTACCACCGCCTTACCTATTCCTGCCGCCATAACGTCACGACGAACGTGTTCCGGTTTGGAGGGTAAGGTAGCCAGTAAACTTAGTTTTACTTTTTGCTTTTTGTTACTTTTGGTGTCTCTAGGCGGCGTGAATTTCTTACCATCGGGAAATCCGTCTGCTTGTTTGCCTTCCAATATCATAAAAAAAAACTTTGACTGCTCTCTTTTAGGAAACTAGGCTGTGTTTTCGAAGCTGTCCCATACAAATTTGATCACGAAGCGACTAGTGAGTTTTGAGTTTGAATAATTGAATAAAAATGTATGCACTATTAAGTATAATTCAAAAATCATTGGTCAGATATTGATAAGGTTCCGACGGAACCACCTCCGACTCCTCCGAGTCATAAGTTACTTTACAAGAAATAAATTTTACGCCACTTAAGTTATTCAAGTTAAAGCAAACAAGGATCCGGAGTTCGTGATGGTAAGAAACAAGGGATCCAAAAATGTTACCTAAATTAGCCCACCTGAGGTTGGAATCTTAATGTTATAAGTATTTGCTGATAGATTTGCTCACTTAAAATCCTGAATGTACTTTACATCATAATCATCATCGTCTCTCATCATAAATATATCAAAAATATTCAACTGCATAAATACATGCATACATATCATTACGCCAAATTCCTTACGGGGTACTCAGAGTTTCGAGTGTCATATCTCACGATCCTTGCTGACCTTTCTGGCTTCCTCCACGATCATTAGAAACTCTTTTGAGACAAACATGCCAACTTTGGAGACTCTTGAAGCACCCTCTGATAATACCCGATCGATTAGATCGTGGAATGTCAATTTAGGTCTCCCCGGGTACCTACATCCATCCAACTACTCCATCAACTATTTTACGAGTTGGGGAAAATAAAATAGCCAGCTCTGATATTATGAGGACAGGAAAAAGGAAGTCGAAGGAACCGTCGGTGGATACATCGCTGAACTCTTTTAATCTGATTGCTCCATTTTAAAAATATCTTTCCCTCCCTCGAAGAGGTGTTCCGAATCATAACAGGACACCACAATTAACTATTAGAAGACATTTACATTACATTATAGGGCTAGACTTAACATGACAAACCTATCGCCAACCAAACACTTATCTAATCAGGGCTACGTCGTTTATTTTTTTAAAAAATCGGTTGGTTCTCTTATTTTTCTTTATTTTAATCACTACAGCACACAGTAGCGTGGATGTACATGCTAGCCCCACAAAGGGAGGTCCCCGCCTTAACCGTCGGCCGGTTGAGACAATAACGGCACAACATCGATCATTCATTTGAGATGTAATTTTTGACGTGTCGACGACCTAGCCGTCGCAGCCCGTGCCACCTCAAGCTATAATATAATTTTATAGTATTGATAACCTAATGAGCTCTTCTAAATATATTTTCTAAAGAAGACTGCTACATGACATACACTGTGTATGAATAATTGTATTTAAACCATATATACAACTGTTGATTTAGATCAAGCCCCTCACTCATGGAATATCCAATTCGCCCTTAGTCAAATCGTTTTCCTTATATCTTAATTTTCAATGAAGGTAATAAAAAAAGATGAAACACTTTTAGCGCTGTCAGGTTAGTTTGTACGCGACATACCTATAATATACTGAATTTTAATCTATTCCTCGAAAAATGTTGATTGAAAACGTCGCAAGTTAATATGTCGGGATTAATGTGACATGTCCACAATGTTTATCTCTTTTGTTTATGTATCATTACAAAAGAGAGCATATACTTAAAATAACTTTTGTTAACTCTCTAAACTAAATTATTTTCTGTTATGAGAACTCTAATTCAACAGGGTAGAGAGGGTAGAACTCTATTACAACAGAGAACAGGTTTGAAAACAGTGATATTTCGTTCATTAAAATAGCATGTCTAGTGCGTAAAGTGCAGTTCTACAAGAAAATTTTGCGATATTATTTTTAAATGTATCAGATTTCACCACTTTATGCTCATTCAAAGTTGTGGGAGAGTAAACCCACTTTAAGAGTTTTAAATTATTAAAATAAACGGCGGGTTGCACTCCGGGAGTGCCGAAGTGAAAACTTGAATATTAACGTTGTGCATTTTCGATATTTTGGAATGGTTTGGGAATTATTTTGCACGAATTGCTTTAATTATCAGTATGAAAGTACTATCATTTATGTGCGAGAATACAATATTCATTTATTGCGCTATCGTACACAAACATTACAACACGAACATTCGCGCAAACGCCCTGCGTCGTCTTATTCGCGCAAGCGCCCTGCGCCATCTTAAGAATTTTTGATCAGGTCACGTGTCCTGACGCGAGTTTGAAAGTTTTTACCCATTAAAAATCAATGCGCAACGCTGCTAAAGAAGTATGTATACTATCGACCCAAATCGACGGGTCCTACGTAAACTGGTACAAGCAGCAAAATGTCACTAACGTTTTTATGGCATCATTCGTACTTAAACAACCAAAAAAATAATTAAAATTATTAACGCAGTTTTTTTTCTAAAGGATTCAAGTATACCATTTCAAAATTTCAACTATGTACGTTGTATAATGTTAAAGTTACACGCATTAAAACATACAAATCGCTCTCCTGTAAAGTTGTGCAACTGCATTTGTACCAGTTTGCGTAGGACCCGTCGAAATTCTTATGCGACGATACAAAGTCCTCGAACGTGACGTTACATTTAAGTAGGTACACATTTACCCCCTTACTAATAAAACTTACGCGCCCGTTGATCTGGTGTGTAACTTTACTTTTGCTAACAAAAAATGAGGTTACACTGCAGATCAACGGGCGCGTGAATTTTATTAGTACGTATAGAGCGTTCTATTGTAAGTCAAAAATGTGATTATGAAGTTGCGATATCTCGCGAAGTTTTTAGCATAGCTAAGTTGTTTTTCATTATTACTTGGTATATACACAAAAATAAACATTAGTCACATCCTCTAATAGGCTAGAAGATTTCTTGAATTGCACTTATAATATAAATAGTTAAGGTGAAAAATACGACTACTACTTACGAGCGAAAATAGCGGTCAACCGGTATGACATTATCTTCAATAGTACATATTAAAATATCGTGGTTGAAGAGTATAGAAGTGCCCCAGTAACTTATTTATTTTTATATTTGTTCTAGAATATCGTTAACGTATAGAAAACACAATTGAACATTTTCATATTTGATATTTGGTACGTTTGTATCGAGTCTATACTATAGACTATAGAGTTAAGCGCCTCCAGTGTAGCACACGCCTTAATGAGAGCAGTTGTAGAGTGGGAGTATTGCAAGATTGCATTTGTTCTCAGTTTGTTGCGACGTTTGTCCGGAATCGGGGCAGTTATTAACATAATTACAAATTGTATCGATATTACATTTATAACAAAAACAAAGACAATCGACGAGCGCTTCGATTCGCCGCGACCACACAGTTATTAATTATTACTTGAAAGATAATTATTAGTATCTATATTCAGATATGCTGTAACAACAAAATCATAAAAGGCAAACCTTGTCTGTAGACCAAAATAAAAAAAAATGAGGTTGTCCGTCCACAGAAAATAATGCCAAATTAAGATCTGATTTACATCGACGACATATTAAACTTTTGGGTTTAACTTGCTTGCTGTCCTGGTAAAACACAATGCTTTTACTTTAATTTTTACTTACTTTTAAAAAATGATAATCCAAATGTGCAAGCGTCACTCACCACCATCGCCACCATTACGTGACAGGTGCGTTGCGGAAAATTTAAGAAATTAATAAGCTTACTATTTGAAAGTATCTAGGTCTATTTTTTTAAAACGCCGCCGCAGGTGACTGATTTGAAAACAGTGTATGTAGTACAAGACAAAGAAATGTAGGAGACTAAAAGCTATCAAGTTGGTGTGTGTGACATTTGGTGCATATTCTTAAGCAAGGGAAATATTGGTTGTGAAACCTAGACTATCAACAGCTTCTCCCTACAACAGAAGCGGCAGATAACGCTGAGTGAACTAACATCGCTGCAGACCTAACGTCGAAGACTACTGCAGTTCTCTTGTATTTAAAAAGAAGGGTGTGGGCACGAAGTTGTTCACAGGAAAAAACGCCAAAAAGGTTAAAAAATATACTAATAATGAAATAATGTTTCTTTTACCCAAAAAACCATTATTTTAATATTATTAATGAAGCTCTGGCGAATAATAATAAAATTCAGAAAGTAAGGTCGATTTGCAATGAAAAAATATAAAATCACAAAAAATTAAAGAAAATATGATTTTTTAATTATCATAATACCATATTTTTGAGGTGTCATTACCAGAGGGTTTCTAAACGATCACAATAATTCTTACACAAACATTATTATATCACATACGCTATTTTGTTCTGCGTTTTTTTTTTATGATATTGGAAGGCAAACAAGCAGACGGATTTCCTGATGTTAAGAAATTCACGCCACCTAGAGACACCAAAGATGGTAATGGTGCGTTACCAACCAGAGGCTAGGATGTTAGGCCCACAGCAAAGGTAAGTTTACCGGCTACCTTATCCTCCGGAACACGTCATGACGCTATGGCAGCAGGAATAGGTAAGGCGGTGGTACCAATCCGGGTGAGTCGCTGCGAAACTCTACCACCTACTCAGATGTCACGGTGTTAGTGACGGTAAGCCTATGCTCGCCTTTTACGAGCTGCCTGGCAAGGAAGGCAAATGGTCTATTCTACAAAGGAGCCCGAACCAACACGGGGAAAGTTTTAGATCTAAAGCTAGAAAATAAATTTGTACCCGAAAAAAGAAATCAAAAAAATATTGGTACAAACTACCATATTGTGAACAAAATATTTCCTACACAATAAACAAGCCTTTTAACAATTAATTGATATTCAATAAATCAAATCAACAAAGTCGAGGAAATCTACGAGCGAACAATAAATTACCTACTCATAGACAGTGTACGGTGAACTCGTCCACAATAAAAATATCTAAACTAGATAAACATAGAGATTGCCATCGTCGACTGTCTTCAATACCCCAGAACTCCAGAAGCTATCCCGTAACGGGACAACTACTATCTAGTACTAGTATCGGACAACTCTCACATAAGTTTGAGGATCTGTGCTCATTCACGTCGCACAAAATGACAGATCTGCTGATTGATATACATTTGTCTTATGGATGCTATTTAGAGCAACATACATGTCTTTTGGAAACATTGTTTTACACTAGCTTAGCTAGTCCTTTACAATTTCATTTAAACCAAAACTATCCGGTTACTAAGCCAATTTTGACGAAATGAAGTTAAGTTGAAAACCTAATGTTTATCAAAAAATATTCCAGAAAAAGTAAATTTCAGGCAATCCCTCTAAGTTTTCCCATTATATGTTTTTCGGTTTGTTTTTACAGAATTTGTATTCATTTATTATTCAAAGACAGTTGTTTTAAAAAAAAACATACATATATTAGGTACTGTCTTTTCATCAATTCATTCACAAATTTCATAAAGCGATCGACATGAACTGTATTTAAACTAGCTTATTTTAACTTTCGACACGCGGGAACCGGACCCATATCGGGCCGGCTTCGGGCGGGTAACTTGGGCATTGGGAATCGAAACTGAGCCCTATCTGTATCGTAGTCGCTAACCACCGGATCGAAACTTAGCTTAGATAGCGTAGAGGCAGTATCTATCAAATCGAAAGTTATTAAGGTTAGTTGCAGCCACATCCAGCGTAATTACATAGAATACCGTTACTCTATGCAAAATACGAGGAACACAGATCTAAAGATTGGCTAGACAAAGCTAATCAATTCTATGCATCCATTTCGCTAAACAAAAGCTCTGGATGCTCTATCTAGATGCATAATATGTAAGGTTACAGATTAATAGATAGTAAGGTTAGTCGCGGTAATTTAGTTTCTCATATTATATGCCACAAAAGCAGTTGCGGTGAAATCTGCATTACAAGCTTTGGTATATTGAGAACGTCCCACGGGCCACGGCTGTGCAACATGGAGGTAAGTATGATGCCATTGAGAAGCCAATGGAGCTTGTACTGCCAACTGAGTTTATTTTTGGTAGGTATATGTTATACAAGTAAAGAAACTTTTTTGGTTGAAATTTAAACTTGGAATACTTTTCAAAATATTGTATTGTATTGGGATGTAAACTCCACAGTACCTTACACACTGTAGGTGCTGGTGCGTTGCTTGTATGAGACATGTGTCAGTGTACCAACTACTTTATTTTCTATTTATTAAGCGATTTTGACGAGCACTGACGTTGTGGCAATAGAATAGAAAAAACGGTTAATATTAATTCAGGCGAGCTGCCCTCTACTCTACCATCTAGTTGTTACTGACTGCACTGATAAAATAATGCAGTAATCAGGAGGCTGCGATGCTTAATGCATCCCAATGCCTACAAAAGCTTCTGCGTCTGCAGGTTTGTCCACAACATTAACCCATTACAAATTTTGTTGTGTTAAGATTTTTCTATCATTTTTGACCCACTTTGATAATCTTAGCTTGGATTTTAACGGATATGGATCGGAGATCGGAGACGGATCTTACAAATACAGAAATACAATAATTCTACGTTCATAATTACCTAACGTAACTAAACTAAAGCTGCTTAAAAATGATGAAAGCTCGTAAATGAATTTATATATTATTTCTGGAAAAGTTACACAAACTAAATCTAGCCCCAAAGTAAGCAAATTATGTGCTTGTGTTATGGGTGTTAATCAACAATATCAATGCATAGAAATACATAGGTATATAGATACCAGAATGAATTTAATAAACACCAAGACCCAGAAACGCAGACTGTATACACATCACACAAATGCTTGCTCCCGTTGGGAATCGAACCAGAGTTTCACGGTTGGTCAGTGGAGTTACGGGTACACGCTAACCCTTCCACCAACGAGGCGTTCAAATACTCAACCCTGATCGAAAATGTTCACGTTAATATTTTTGACGTTCCTGTGTGTAGATGTAAAGAAGACAGCCTAGCTTGAGTAGTCTCTGGCATAAATTTGCGAATTGTGCCTAATTAGCGCGTACTTATGAGCGTTAAATTATATATTGGAGTAGTTTCAGAAGGAGGACAGTAATGAATATTATCCAATGCGTAGCTGTACACAATAGTTACATAACTAACACTTCAGGTTTGGGGTTGCGTAACACACGAGTACTAACGTATTATCACTAATTAAACAATATCCATAACATCGATTATAAAATAACTATTGACAGTATTTTACGAACACATAACAAAACTGTGGAACAGTTCATTCAGTACATTTAAGATATTTAAAAAAAATTGGTGAAGGCGACTAAAACCGGTGTGCAGCTAGTAGACATACACCGTTTGAAGCTTAGGCAGCCATTTCACGATAGGTATGCTGTCAGTTTTACCACAGTCATACCACAGTCATTGAATTACGTTCGAATGGTGGTTTAACAAAATGTATTGATATAAATGTCAGTAAAGGGGATAAGGTACTTACTAACATTACATAATCGCTCAAATACTTGTAATGGAAAAGACGAATTTAAAAAATAGCTAAGATTAAAAATCTTAATCTACGTATCCAGATTAAATCTTCGAGGAAGAGCTTGTGTGGTTGGTAAATATTCACACGGTACACATTACCTTTCTGTCCGTCCGTCACACGCTGTCGCAGCAATTAAAGCACGCATTGTGGTAGTTCGCATGGGCTGACGTAATCCCTCACGATGTGCAGAGTTCGTCTAACCGAGGAAAAACCAGTTCATCAAGATAGCCCGCGTGTGATGTTTTGGGTTATGGCGAAGTACTAGCCGTATGCCGAGGTTTTGTCCGCTCTTCCAAAAGTAGCAGTGTTCAATTCCGCAACAAAGGTAGTTTGTTGCGGAACCGGCAGGCTTTTTGGAGTAGTTGAGTAACAAAATATACTGAACGTAAGACTAATGTGTACTATTAAATAGGTCAACCCACAAACACAGGTAGATGTCATAAAACAAAACATGTGTTCAAATAAACTATATCAAGGAGACCTACTGGAGAAGAAAGTGGAGAACACCGAACGGTAGGTCGCAAATAGCACCCGGGATATTGTTTGCATCGCATCTAAAGACTGCATTTACTCAATACAAAAAATTTAAAAAATATACCATGACTGGTTTTATGGGATAATACAGTGAATAAGCACCTGACTCTCTAGACGGTAAAAGACAACAGTGGCGTGTGGACACCATAAATGTTATAATAGCATTGTTGTCTTGTGACCGGAATGTTACGCATAGTGTGGCTACCCTATCCTTCGGGTCGGAACATGAAACTGCGAATTCAAAGAAACAAAACCGCTAGCGTTATTATTTCAATGTAACTATACTCAAGCTGATTAAGATCTGGAGTAAGGCTTGCCCGTTCTTTAGTTTTGTCCATAGTTCAGTGCTTATCACTGTAATGTTTCTGCTTGTATGTAAGGTAGTAATTAAATTTAGGTACGTAGAAACGATAGAATTACAGTCTCTGGAATGTTATATTATTTAACCTGCAACATCTCCGTTGCTTACAGAAGGCATCTGCCTTTAACCAGAACGATACAGCTAAGTGTATTCTGTGGTACAAGCAAATTATAATAAAAACCCGAAAGCAAAAACAAATAAAAAAGGTTATAGTGCATGTTTTTGCCTTTTATTACATTGAAATAAATAACTTCAATAGTAAAAAAGAGATAGGCAGTGACACAACCACGATTAGCCGGAATCATGTAGTCCCACAATGTGATAAGTAGCAAACCTATCTCGAATTTTTTTTTATACAAGAGAAGGCAAACTAGCAAGGGGGCCAGGTACCTGATGGAAAGTGACCACCGCTGCCCACGGACATTTGCAACACCAGGAGTATCACACCTTACGTTGCCGACCTTTAAGGAATGAGTACGCTCTTTTCTTGAAGGTCCCTAAGTCATAATTGTTTAGGAATACCGCTCTCGGTAACTGATTCCACAAAGGTGTTGTGTGAGGTGAAAAAATGTCTTTGGAATCGCACAATGGTAGATCGCCACGAATCAAGATGATAGGCAAGATACTTTAAACTCTGTCGCGATGTTCGAAGGTGGAATTAAATCAAACAACTCCTCAAAACATTCCCCATGATAGATACTTTAGAAAACACAGAGGGACCCAACATTTCTACGCAGTGCCAAGGAATCAATCCGATTGGTAATTTCCCAATCATTAACAATTCGAGTTGCTCTACATTGAATGCGGTCAAACGGAAGGAGCTGGCACTGTGGAGGCCCTGCCCAGAGTTGAGAGCAGTAGTTGAGAGCGATGGGTCGGCCTGAAATACGGCTGTCTCGCTTTACTGAGCACACCAAGTTTTTTAGAGGCTATTCTAGCCTTCTCCTCCAGGTGGTAGTTTTAGTATTATATAGACTCGTCACAAGTGCCTTTTGTAAGGTAAATGTGAATAAAAATATATTCTATTCTATTCAGGTAGCCACGAAATTGAACGTCACTCGAAATGTCAACGCCAAGTATACCAATGCAGGCTGTGGCAGTTAGGGAAACGCTCTCAAATCGAGGAGATGCGACGAAGGGAGTCTTTTTAGCGGAAAACGCGCAAACTTGTATCTTGCTAGGGTTAAATTGCACTAGATTTTGCTGGCCTCAAAACGAAATTTCAGACAGAAGATTGTCAACTTTAGACACAAGATGGTTCCGACTCTCAATGACATGTTCCCGAGATATATTATGCCGGCCAAAGCATAAGGCTTCCCCAGTAGTGTCGTGTGCATATCAATGAGTGTTACCAATTTGCAACATGTCATTGATATGCAAAAGAAACAGAGTAGGAGAAATCACACAACCTGGGGGAACACCAGCATTGACAAGCACATACTGTCGACAACGACCTTGATGCTACGCTCTGTCAAAAAACTAGATACGTATTTGCAAAATTTTTCAGGAAGACCGTAAGAAGGAAGCTTTGATAGAAACGCCTTGTACCCTAAAATGGGCACTTATCCATCCCGGGCAATGTTGTTTTAATTAGATATTTAAAAAAAACTCTTTTGAGTTGTCCTCGATCCCGGGAAAGACCGTAATCAAACAATGGACCAAAAGATCAAAGGCTAAAATGTATTCCGAAAACATGTGACAGCAAGGAACAAACTAAAAATGTAGGATTTTACAACTAGTATCTGGTCTAGGATATTCTCATATCTTCTCCTGGGCTAGTAGACGAACGCAGCCACGGGGCAAGCCATAACAATAACTCAAAGTTACATTATTTACCCAGAGCCCCCCCGGCGGCGGCCATTCCCAGGCGACAGCTCTCATTTTACTCAATTATTTATCATTGTTCTAAGTCGCCATAACATAACGGAATGATTAACAGATTGTGCACATGTACAGCTACTACAATATCTATATGTATGTATCTCAAAAATATGAATGTATATATAATATAATATGACATACATATTTGTAAATGGGAGTCCCCATTTCCATTGGTCATATCATCTTCCATGATTGGATGGACAAATTAATCTAGTCTAGCGGTCCGCCGTCGGACTTGACTTCTTAAGGTTCCGGGTTCAAACCCCGGCAACAGAAAAAAAATAGAAAATATGTATTTTCAATTTTCTAATAGAAATTTCCAGTTTCCAGTCACAATAGTCACTTATATTATCGAAATGAAACTAGTTTAACTTTGTTTCTAGAACATTTTTTGGAATTACATGTGCCTTAGAATTCGTGTTTAGTTAACTACGTTTAACCTACTTAAATACTTAATAGTTAAGTACTGTATGGTATTATATAAATATTAAAAAATATATATATAAATTTGCTCAACTATTTATGGCTGCAAACAAAGTAAATCATACTCAACAACGAAAAGTTAAGTTTTTATAATGTTTTACTAACAATAATTTAAATTGGACAAATTTATGTCAGTACTTAGTTGTTAACAAGTTAACAGTTAATAGGAAATATCATTAAAATCATAATTACCTCTTAATTCACTGTTATATCAGGATTTTTTAGGAACAAAATAAATGTTTATTCATTGTTATGCATTATGTTTATCTGTCTCATTAGCCTAAATATTACAATGCGTGGAAGTCGGAAGATTATAGAATATACTTACAAAGACGGTGTAGTTTCATTAAAACGACTTCAACTACAATTTAAATATAAAGCCGCCGTATTTATTTACTTAACTGTTAAGTACCTATTTACTTAACCGCGCTTTTCACATCGTAAAGAACGAATCCTCAGTCAGTAAATTAACTTTTACTACTTGGTATGAATACGAGACAATTCACCTCTGGGGTAAAGTAGCGCTAGTTTCGAATAGTGAAATAAGTACAAAAATAGTTAATGGTGCGTGAGTTCGATTAAACGATTTCGACACATTCAGTCGAAAAGGGCTGTCTCTGAAATTTGGCCAACAAATTGAAAAAAAAGCTTTTAATCTCACTAGGTTTAAGAGATACCCGAGGAGTGAAGAGGTTCGATTTCTACCTGGGGTTAATTAATTAATTTTTGTCTTCCTCAAAGTTTATTAACATTTATCCTCAGACGGGAAATAAAAATATCTTAAGATTTTTTTTAACCACTAAGTGTTTTAATGGTTATTTTGCTATTCAGAACTGAGACAAATCCAAAGAATCAAATATAATTTATATCGATCTAGCACTTCTCGAATTATTTCAGAGTTGTAACAAACGCTACTTCATTTCAAGGGTCCCTTACACTGTAGAATATATAAATCTTTTAACCAATATAAAATCAGCTTCTTCAGGTACTAAGAATTGCATATCATTAAGGTACCTGATAGAAATCTCACTCATGTCCTCAACCGCCACCAGCAGCTATCATTAACGGTAGCACTTGTCTGACTCAGCCGGCTCTTACTCGCAACATCAGGAAACTACGCTAATGTCTACAAAAACTATGTTGATTTGCCTTTATGAAAGATTCCTAGGAAAACCAAGTGATGTAATTTTATTACATAGTTTTAAATTACAACCAAAATAGTTGCAAATCCAATAAACAGATTATTGTTTCAGAATTTTCAGAACCGTCAACAATATTGTGACATAGTGACGACAAACCAGCTAGTCCATTTTATTTACTGACTGAAACTTTACATAATTATCATTACAACCCGTACGAATTAACTGTGCACCTCGCAATGTGACATTGTTTGTCATTTTTCATTCATTTATATTTTTTTATGTTGATAGAAGATCAGTTTGATAACGATAAAAAAAATGCTATCGCTATAGAGCGCTTGCGGCAAATGCGTGGCGCCGCCGAGGGCAGCGGAAGAGGGGTTGCATTCCAGTGGAGTGCACAGTTAATTCGTACGAGTTGTATAGTTTGGTATTTTATATTTAAAAAATTCAAAAATACCAAAAAGTGTATAAACATTTTTGGACTCACTACATTATGATGTTATGTACAAAGTGCAGCGCTGCACACATACCTTCTCGTTACTGTCATTTATTTTGTGATAATGGAAGGCAAACAAGCAGACGGATTTCCTGATAGTAAGAAATTCACGCCGCTTAGAGACACCAAAGGTGGTAATGAAAAGGTTGGTGAATTGCCAACCTGAGGACGGAATGTTAGACCTTAAGCAAAAGCATGCTTACAGGCTACCTTACTCACCAAACCGAAACACGTCATGGTGTTATGGCGGCAGGAATAGGTAAGGCGGTGATACCAATCCGGGTGAGTCGCTGCGAAACTCTACCACCTAGTCAGATGTCGCGGTGCTGCTGTGTGCGGTGCTTTTACATGCTGCCTGGCAGGAAAGCAGATGGTCTATTTTGCAAAGGAGCCCGGACCAACACGGGGCATGCATATCAAGCAAGATATTAACATAATTTTTCTAATTGCTATTTCATATATGTAATAGGAATATCGTTGGTAAAGCAAAAAATGTTAAAAATAACAAAAGAAAAAAAAAGAAAAAAAATTGTTTCGCTCATAGAACAATTGTCTGAAATTATCATCGTTTTCCTAATGGCTCAAGTCAACATGTTATTAAAACTTTGCAATAGTTTGCAAGCATCGTATAATTTCATTGAATTTATTGATTACGTTTGTTTGTCAAATATATTCTGGTTTATGAAAGTCACCTCGCTAGTTAGTATAGTAACTACCAAACAAGGAAAGAATAAATAATAACTCAATACTGGACTTCATATTTTGTACGTCAACAATCAGAGCAGAAATTCAATCCAGTATATTTCAAATTAAAGCAAGTTGATATCACCATTACGTCTGTCGGTTACGTACTCTGTTACGGCCCGTATCATTGACAGTTTCGCCTCAATAGCTGGCCGTCACCGCGCAAACACCGCAAACTACAGCCTATATCCTAGTTTGTAACGAGATATTATGCTGTAATAGCCCTCGGTTAACTATTACCATAACTAATTTGGCTAAGTCTTTACAATTTAGAACTGAGCTTCAACCTTTCCTATTATTATTTATTA
Organism: Calephelis virginiensis; assembly: GCA_002245475.1. NCBI lineage: Eukaryota > Metazoa > Arthropoda > Insecta > Lepidoptera > Riodinidae > Calephelis > Calephelis virginiensis. Next base: position 623,357 of record NJDC01001449.1, read on the forward strand.
AAAGTTATTATACTTCACATTATATCATAATGTGTTTATGGTGAAAAAGGCAGAATTATTATGATCTTATATTGGGATAGGAGCGATTAAAAAATTAAAAATGTGACAGTTTCAACTCTACATATTATATTCAGGCAACATGGACAAGAGTTTTAGCCTGACACAAGAGGACAAATTGATTAAAAAAAATGCGGATTTACTCCTGATTAAACTCAAGAACTTGAAACCGGAGAGTATGCTATAAACAAAAAACATAAAAGCCCTTCATTCCATTAGTCCTGGTGGCAAGGGGGTTTGTATTCCCGTTTCTTCTCCTGACTGGCTAGGTTTGGAAAAGGTGATAGTTTAAGATAAAAAAAGTATCTTCACGAGGTAGGCAGAGGCACAACCAGGGCACCCACGATTAGCCGAAGACACAAAGCCCACAATGTGATAGGTGGCAAGCCTATCGTCAACCGAGCACATATCCAATCCCGAGCAACGTTTTTTTTATTAGAAAATTGGAAACCCCCAATTTTCTTTTTTGTTGCCTGACCCGGAATTCGAACCCGGGACCTCACGCAGTCTAGTCCAACAACTGAACCGCTAGACCACAGAGGCGATTAGTTTAAAATAGATAGGGATAAATTTACAATAATGGTAATAATATGGTGTTTATTTGTTATAGAGTCAGCCATCTCTCACATGTAGCAGACGATCTTTAGTTATATAGTCAATCGGCTATTAATAACCTTCCTCTTGTTGTCTCAAATTTAAATGATGATTTGTCCAATTTGGACTTGACGGATTGGAGTAAAAATATGGATTAGCCATAAATCCAAGTAAATCCCAAGCAATAATTATGGTGGCGCTAAAATTATTTCGAAAATTGACTGGGCAAATACTCCGCAAATTTTAATTGATGGTGTCCACATACCTCACACGAAAATGGTAAAAAATTTGGATATCTACTTTGATAAAACATTATCGTGGACCCATCAGTTAAAAGAGCTAAGAAAAAGTTTTCAATGCCTGGAGTTCAATTAAAAGGTTGCGTAATTGACTTCTAATTTCTACCAAAGTTGCGATTGCAGAATCTTTACTTCTATCCATACTTGATATCTGCTATTGGCCAATATTAATAATCAATCCTAATCCAAAACTTGCTGTCCAAGATTAATATTTTGATCCATTTTTAAGTTATCGCTTGCCAATAACATATCTGGACAAGATAAATATGGCAATTAGGTATGGGATAGGCCGCCGGATACGCAGCTATCTAGATTGCTTGAAATCCATTAGATTGAGATACATTATTAACATTGGCCGTTAACTAATGAGCAATTTAACAAACTCGTGCGTCTCCAAAATCTTTGTGTTAGGATTATATTTGGCCTTCGTAAATATGACCATATCTCTGAGTACCGGTTAAAACTCAAGTGGTTGCCAATACGACTTCGTCGGAATTTACATATTCTTTGTCTCCTGTACCCTATTTTATTTGATTCACGTATGCCTGTGTAGTTAAAAGAAAAATTCTCGTATGTTTAACATGTATTTTTGTAATTTAGTGCATATTATTTGTATGTATATTTAATGTACTTTATTTAACATGTGTGTATTATATGAAATAAAACAATATACTAATTAGATGAGCATAAGTTTTGTTTTATGAAGTCCTACCTTAGTTTTTAAATTACTTCACCCTAAGGTTGTCTGGCAGAGATCGCTCTGAAGCGATAAGACCACCTTTGTGCATAAGTGAAAGAGTGTGTATAATTTTGTAAATTTTGGTGCATAATAAAGTGTATTCATTCATTCATTAAAGGTCTTATGTTATTTTTTTTTAATTTTCACCTACTCCACCAGTCCAACTGGTATGCTAATTTTACAACCAATATTGTAAGTAAATATTATGTAACTTATATCATAAATGACTAACTTATAATTTAATCAAAATAATGAGTATTATAATTAGTAATCTTTATTATTTAATTATATTTGTTCTTACGTATTTATACTTTTGCTAATTTGAATATTTGTTATAGAAAATATTCATACGAGTTCAGAAATTAAAAACGTTTATGTGAACTCAACGATTAAACAATTACTAAAGACAAAACAAAATAAAAGACCTATATTATTTCATTAATTACATCGTGATATTATAATTTTAATGAATTATTAAAATATGTCAATATGGATTTATTATGAATACAGACATTATTTATATGTCCATTTAATAATAATTAAAATTATATTAAGTCCTTTACCAACACTAGCTTTAGAGAAATTTAATATTTTTATTTAGTCCAATGTGATAATGCTGACTACTTATTTTTATATATGAACAGCTCATTTAAATTATAAAAACATTTTTCCTTGAGCCTTTAAGATAAATTCTATCTTGATTAAAATTGTTTGTAATTAATAATCAATCTTGTAACGTGTGGAATATGAAATATGGAATTAAATATTACAACACTTTCACACCATAATGTGGAAGAATCTATATATTAATAGGTGATGCAGAAACTTTGGACCCCTTTTTACGAAAATTGCGCGGACGCAGGAGCTTAAAATTTAGCACGCTTATAGTTTTTGTGTAGAAGAAGTGCAGAACGCTAATATTTTTCAATAATAATGCTTATGAATTACATGAAATCAATAATAAAACATTATCCACACTACCATGCATTTGACACACACAAACAAATATATTGATGATAACGATAAAAGATCACAGATGACGCACTAAAAAGTTTGGAAACAAAGTAGTTGGTCTTGAGAAATAAAGTTGGCGTTCTTATCAACAATATATTTAAGTTTATTACGGTTGAATTTCGACCAATGGGTGACCACTAATATGTTGAAATGCTTAAATATTTTTGTGACGTCTTTTTAACACACATATTTCGCAATTAAATAATTTAACAATTAAATAATTTTCGCATTTCATTCTGTTCGAAAGCTGTAAATTGCTTCTGGTAGTTGGTCTAGCCCTCGGTTAGAACTTACGAAAGCTAGCGTATCGTAGTTTTGGCGAAGTAGTTTTAAAGGTTAGAACCGTTGCTAATGATATTTAATAAAATGTTATTTATTTGCTTACATAATTAACTATTACAAAATGGTGGTTAACAAGTAAAAACTAAAAAACTTTCAGTTTCTTATGTTAAAAAATTCATTTAATTTTACATCTTAATGTGATTTGGAGATTAATTCTTGAGCAACATTACGTTTATCTAATTATGAATAATAACTCTTTATTTGAGTAGCTAAATGTAAAGTAAATCTACTTATTGCTCTATTTAAATTAGATATACTAAAACCAATATTAACTAAAATTAATGTTATCAATATTATATAAGTATAAAAAAATTACAATAAGTTTGACAGTACTGTCACCAAATTACTCTCAATTTTTTTTTCCGATTTACTTCGAGATTCGACTTACTTTACACGCAGTCGCAATCTATCCACCTTATTAATAAACATAGACTAAGGTAGGAGTAAAATTAAGTTGGTATTAAAGTCTGTATCCCATTGTGATAAAGAATATAATACATAACGCAAGCATATAATTGGCTTACTTTGGGTTTAGGTTCAATTTGTGTAACTTGTTCAGGTATATTTTATTTATTTATTATAATAAATAGTTACATTTACCTACATACGAGTACCTTTAGCGATGGCATGATTGTTATAGTAATAATCTTATATATAAAGTGTTCTATTAATACATTCCCACAATGGAAGTGTGTATGTTTAATCCGGGTACTTCTTTTTCTTTCTTTAGGTTTTGGCAATCTCGTTAGTATTTTGCCATTAGTCAAGTAGAAATTTGCATCAAATTTTATATCAATTATAATGAGTCATCAGTCATAAGTCGTCAGTAAGTCATGTCAGGC
>NJDC01001449.1:627367-649802 GCA_002245475.1 Calephelis virginiensis
AAATTGACTAATTTCACTCAATATTAACACGAAATTCAATAATTATGAAAAAACTTCGACCATCTTTTCTCTCGATGGCGCCAAAACTCCTCCGGGTACTTAATTACTAAAAGCGCGGCGACATTATTATCTGTATTTTATTTGTCAATAACGCATTATACAATTCACACACGTAATAGTAGAAGATCCGAACCTACATCGACTTACACCGAGCTGACAGTTGAATAAAACATATTTAATAGTTAAGTAAGTATATTACAGGGCACATTAAAAGTGGGTTGCCTTATCAAATCCTCGACCGAATATTTTTAATTATTAAAAAAAATGTTTTTCGTGTTTCCAATTTTTTTTTTTCAGGCAACATACCTATATATTTATATAAATTATAATAAAAAATGTAATGAAACTGCACATTTTATGATTACATTTTTTTCTATTATTCTATCCCGTGACAGTAACTAGCATCGACAATTATTATCTGTATATATCTGGCAATCCAAATAAATAACAGGCAACCCAACTTCTGCAAGTTCGTCTTATAGCTACTTTAAGTCGGAATAAAATCGTGATATTGCACCAAATAACGAATAAAAAACATTTTAAAAAATTAAAAAAGAATCCAGGATTTTTTTAGATTTTTCTGATATTACACTAAATTCGCTATAGAACCGGTTTTATCCTATCATCAGCTCGGTGTAGGTCGACCTAACTTCGGATCTTAGGCTATAAGGGCAATTATTTATCCCAATCGTTCCCGTCGCAAAATTCCATAGATTTTTATTTGGTAATAGCACAACACTGACACAAAAGTGCAAAAATAAAACGGCAAATCTGTTGACGGCCATTTAAACACGACTCGCATTTTAATAAGTTACGCTTTATCTTAAATTACTATAATCATTATAATAGAATTAGAAAGTCGCGAGAAATTTTTAAGACAGAGTCATTTGCGTAAATCCACTCCAAAGTAAACCTTGGATTGTGGTATAAATTTGTGATTTGTTAACTTTTACTTGTAAATGTGTGCACATATTTTATTATTTAATATAATCCGTCGTGATTACTTCATAAAAATTAGCATTTAATTATCTCACACGTGTTATCGCGATGGTCTCAGTACCTACTATACATTTCTAATAAGATTGAAAAATTATATTACAAAAATTAAAGATACTTGCAAAGTAATTATAAAAAGGTGTACATAATAGACGTATTGTGACAAATTGATATTTATTAGTACCTAATTGTTAACTATCTATATATGAATGCGTGATTCCAAAACTTTGGACCCCTTTCTACGAAAATTGCGACGACGCAGGAGCATAAAATTTAGCACACTTATAGTTTATGTGTAGTTTAGTGTGTTGTATTTTTCAATAATAATGCTTATAAAGTACATTAAATCAATAAATAAAACATTACCCACACTACCATGCAATTGACACAACAAACAAATATATTGATGATAAGGATAAAAGATCACAGATGGCTCACTATAAAGTTTGGAAACAAAGTAGTTGGTCTTGAGAAATGAAGATGGAGTTCTTAACAACAAAGTTTTAAAATTTATTATGGTCGAATTTCGTCCAATGGGCGACCACTAGTAAAGTTAACAAATTGATAGAATATGAGTGAGTTAGGAAAGCAAACTGTCACATGAATAGTGGATGGTATAAGCTACTCGGCATCTGCAAGTAGCTATCACTTACTTACTTACTCACTACTAAGTTTACCGGGTAACTTAGTCTCAAACTAAAAATTGGTATACCGGTGGTTATCAACCAAACAAATCTTAAACATTCTGTATCGCCCGTTTAATTATATAATATATATTTTGTTATTTTAGGCGCAGGAATTTGTCGAATCTATTTCCCGCTAATGGAATGATCTCGAAATTCAGATTTTTGTATACTGCAATACCTCATTCCAGTTGGTACTTAGTGTTTTTTTTATACAAGAGGTGCTTAACGAGCAAATGGGTCAAGGTCCCTAAGTCATAATTGTTTGAGAATACCGCCCTCGATATATGATTCCACAAAGTATGACATGGTATGCAACGACTCGAACTTTACTTATTGTTGATGCAACGTCAGTACTAACCACTGTCAATAACTAATTTTTACATATTCAAAGGTACACGGTGATTGTCCTGTCCTTAAGTGTCGTCTTATTTATAATCATATAGTTGGGCATCCGTTCTTACTTCTTCTTCTTCCATAAGTAATATATAAGCTATTTCGAGTACCAGAGGCCAACGAATTTAAAGCAATTGAGAGACCATGCCGCTTGGATAGTAGATTTTATCAAACACATAGCACAACTACTGGTAACCCAAATATTCATTTAATAGAACATTAAGAACATATAGAAAAAGTTTGCCCAAAATTAAACCCTTACGTTTAAATGAAGAACTTAACTGTATTATTTACAACACTGAAAACAGGCTTCATCAATTAATTTCACAGTATTTAAATTATGCAAACTAATATATCATGATCTTTTCTTGACAGACTTTCTATGTACCAAAACTACTTGGCTACTAGGTCCCGCCTTTATACTACGAATTCTTTTATTTTTTTATGACATTGGAAGGCAAACAAGCAGATGGATTTCCTGATGGAAAGAAATTCACGCCGCCTAGAGACACCAAAGGTGGTAATGGTGCGTTGCCAACCTGAGGCCAGGATGTTAGGTCTCGAGCAAAAGGAAGTTTACTGGCTACCTTACCCTCCGAACCGGAACACGTCATGACGCTATGGCGGCAGGAATAGGTAAGGCGGTGGTACCAATCCGTGCGAGTCGCTGCTAAGCTCTACCACCTAGTCAGATGTCACGGTGTTAGTGACGGTGAGCCTATGCTCGCCTTTTACGAGCTGCCTGGCAAGGAAGGCAGATGGTCTATTCTACAATGGAGCCCGGACCAACACGGGGTAAATAAAATTTTCAATTAAAGCTGAATTTGGTTTTTCGGCGGTTGCAATTTACTTCATTTAGGTATTAAATCTTCGTGGTTTCATCCGGCGAGTTGGGCATCAGTATGATAAACTATGAATTGTTCCTATAAAAAAAGGTCACCCCGTTCACCGTTGGACTACAGGCAAAAAAGTTCATCAAATCAACTCGTCAGCCAATTTCTATAAAATGAAAGGCGCTAACAGTGAGACAAGTAAATTAGCCATGACTGGAGACCGCTACAACACGGTATGCACAGGTGCTTTTATATAAATAACGTAGTATGACAATAAACTCAGTTTAATTGTGTACGAGGTGGCCATGGCACCTGAATATTATATTAACTACGACGTAAAATAAGAACAGCGTATTGGTATGCGCCGCGCGAACTTTTAAAATGGAAGTTTTAAGTAAGCACCATAATCTATACACCATAATTATCAAATTCTACAACCACAAATTATTCGTGTAAAAGTACTTCAGAATTTGATTTCAACTTCAAAGCTAACATTATTTAATACCTAAATGGAGATGTATTTCAATCTCTCAGATCACACACATTTAGGTGATATTTTTTATTAAATACAGATTTTTTACAAGTTCCATCTAATTTCAAATTGCTTTTTTGTTTTTACTCTTGTGGTTAATTCTTTAAGCTGTGACTAATTCACAATAATTTCTTACGGAAAATGGCGACTTAATGACTAATTAAAAGATATTTTTCGTCTCTGAAAACGCTCGTAAGAGATCGTTGGTTAACGAGCCATTGTAGAATTAAGTAAAAATTTAGTCAAAAAATACAACTTCGCGTTTGAACCTGAGTGTTTAAAATTAGTCGTATGTTCCATAAAAACGCAAGCAGTTTTCGCACTGCGATTTTCATAATTTTTTGTAGGGAAACAGTGTCGAACCTGTTTGAAATAGAAAGACGTTTATGCTGAGAGCACGGATATGAAGATACACGGTACACCCTAACTACGCCACACCAAGTGACAACTTAATATTTATAAAATTAAGAAGAAATATTAAGAGAATATACCTACTTAAATCAATGACCACAATAACAAAACCAAAAATTAAAAACAAACTAAAAAAAATATTAAGACAGTGTGACCAAAAAACTACAAAGTATATTAACATGAATCTAGAAACTCTAGTAATGAAGAAAGTTTCAGTAGGTATTTGTTACTACTTCGTCTACCTAAACATTAGTTGTTTGTAGATATCTTCCCTTTGATGTCTTCGTGAAATACTTAATACGATATCGCAACTCAAGACGTGGCTGAAAATCGATTTAATTTCGATTAATATGTCGATTAAAAGGTAATTAGCTGTAGAAAATTGACAATTAAGTTGAATGCTTGCGCTAGTTCAGCGCCGGAAGTCAACGACCTGTGCCAATAGTGGATCACTCTAATGAATGGTTTTTATTTACAACTCGACGAAGGGCGCGACTACGCTCATGCCTTTTAAAATATTGCACTCCTCTCAATCGACTATAGGTAAGTATTCTCCAATTTTGAAGCTAACATTTCAGGTGAAAAAGATGGGTATCTTTGCTTACCAACACGTAGCCAGATTATGAAATTTGAGGTTATTACTATTACGACTTCAGCAAATGATTTTGTCTCCTTTGAAGACGTACTATATGTATAACTGAAGTAGAAAACAAACAGACAAAAAAAAGCGGTAAAGGCGCATTACCAACATGATACCGGAGTGTTAAACATTTTATTATAGTAAGATTCTTAGTTATCCTACACCAACTGTTCATATTTTGCGCCCACACTGCCGACACTATGATTTGAATACGAGAGTGGAAGAAAAGAAATTATTTGAAAAAATGTTTTTATTTTCGCAACTTCGTTATAGGCATGTAGCGAATTCCGATCATTTTATTTTGTGAGTATTTTTTCATATATTCTACACAGCTCTTACGATTTTGGCAGTAACATCTTATGAAAAAGTTTGGTATAAAAAACGTAGTATTGACATCTTAGATGTTGGAGGTGATTTGTTGACGTCTAACAGCTGCTGTTCGCCTATGTTGTATAGTGGTTCAGGTGTTGGACATGCCTGAGGTCCCGTGTTCGAATCCCGGGTCGGGCAACAAAAAGGAAATTTGGTTTTTTCATTTTTCTAATAAAAAACATGTTGCTCGGGATTAGACATGTGCCCGGTTGGTGATAGGCTTGCCACCTATAACATTGTGGGACTTAGTGTCTTTGGCAAGTCGTGGGTGCCCTAGTTGTGCCTCTGCCTACCTCTTCGGGGATATGGGCATGAATATACTTCTAACAGCTGCAGCAGCAGTCTAACGGCTACAGCAAAACAGTTTTACACTATATCTGTTGGCAATTAATAACTTATTTGACTTTAACTTGCCTCTTTAGAGCCAGCAGGCACGACGGCAGATGGTCCACTCTTTCCAAGGAACCCGAGCCAACACGGAAAAAAGATATAGATGGCATTGCTTGAATTGATTTTTAATCACATACCTACCTACTTAGATACTTCCTTAGAAAAAAAAGGTTCACACAATTAAATATACGTGCTTACATTTAACATTGCGTAAAGATACTGTCAAAAATTTAACAAGTGTTCGCTTGTTCTGCTTTAATTGTCATTTTGTAACTATTTTTTTATTGTTAATAGATCGTTATACAATATCCCAAATAGACAAAAACACCTCTATTGTGTCGGAGCATAATACAATAGGTACCTAGGTACACAGACTAAGTGCGAGTCGGAAACGTCCTTCAAGGGTTCCGTAGGTAGCAAGCATTGATTACAGATATACCTAGAGTATATAGAGTAGAAAGTAACTATTGTCTAGATGTCACAAAATACAATTACAATTTTTCATCACAAAAAAATAACTTAATAATTCTAAGTGTTTGTATAAATTACAAGAGTTGTCTTAACGGTTTTCGAAAATGTGCTAAACCTATTTCAATGATTGCTAACTACCTACCTACAACTTATTTAAGTAAGTTTTTGTTAAATGCAAATTAAATAATTTTATTTGGATTTAAGTATAAATGTCCAAAGTAAAGCCTTCTTCTATCAATTTTCAATTTGTGTTATTTTTTGTATTGAGATCTTCAGTATGTAATATATTCTTTTTGGTTTTTAGCTTTTCTATTTTAAGAAAATTAGGTGAGGTGTAGGAACCACTTGGCCAAACAACTGACATTGATAAAAGTTCAGGGAACCTCAATTTCATTTAAAAGACCTAATTGCTTAAGTTTGAAAAAAAAAATAATTATAAAAAAACATGTCAATGTTTGTTTTACTTTTGTACAATATTGTTAAGCGGTTCACAGAATACCTACCTACCTAGGTACTATGTTTCAACCATGAGGTCCTACTAATAGTTTACGAAACGTTTCAAACGAACGGATAGAATGACGGACATGTGGAATCTCTATACCTACCTATAGGTAGGTAGCTATACCTATAGGTATGTGTTCCGTTCCTGCCGTTCGGCTACGAAACTGTACGAATCATATTGTCAACAAATGAGTCCTTATTTATATATGCTCTCATTTTACGGAAATCGATTTACCCATTTTGCTCATTCTTTTTGTTGTGTTAGTGACTGTCATATGAAACAAACAATAGGTACTTCATATGTAAGTACCTAATTAGGACAACTGATACTTATTCATATGTAAGTACCTAATTAGGACAACGTCTGTAGGCTCAGCTTGTACTAAGTAGGTACCTAATAAAAAACATTAAGTAATGAGCAGGTAATTTTCAATCTAAGGGTGTTTTTCAAGAAAAACTTAAAAAAATAACAGCTATCAGTTTAGCTGTAGGTAGGTACTTACCTAGGTACCAAATTTATATTCCATTTAGTTAGGTACCTATCTATTGAACGGCAAACAAGATAATTGTGAAGTATTCGGACCTGGGGGTTATGTTTAGGGTGTAAAATATACCTATGTACCTATCTGAATTTCTTGCTTCAGTGTCTACAATAGGTACGTAACAAGTTTAACTACCTACCTAGGTAGGTACCGAAGTAAGCAATGAACGCGGCTGACCTTAAGTAGGTACTATGTTCAATGTTTTTATTTCCTTTTAAAACATTACCTATTAATCTATAGGTATTGAGAATAGATAATGTTTCACGTAGTCATCACATCATGTCTGAACGGATGCACCAATTTTACTTATCATGTTTCGTTGTGTTAGCTAGGTAGGTATTGTCAGGAGAAGGTTCATGTCAACTGTGTATCAGAAAATAAAAAAATATAAGTTGCCCTACCCGAGAACCGTACCCGGGACCTCATGTAATCATCGCCGTCATAGGACCACAAGACCACTGAAGAGATTACCTCAAGATGTAGGTATTCATTGATGATATTGATAGGTAATGAGCATAAAATATTTAATAACTAATTACCTGCCTAACGAACTTTTGATGAACTTGTAGTTATTTAGTTATTAAAGCTAGAATCAAATCGATCTAGGTATAGGTACAGTAAACAGGTTAAATAAATAAAATATTAAAAAAAATAAGTGTTTTCATAATACTAAATTGTGACAACCCTAATACGGTTTGTTTACATAGATTCTCTAAGGGAAGTAGGTAGGTAGCTCTGGATAAGCGAAGCAGATGGCGATTATAATGCGGAAGCAAAAGATACCATTAATTTATTTACAATACTTACAAAAAAACTAAACTAAAACTTCGTAATTTCGTTTAAATTATAAATTTTCTTACCGCTTAAGCTGACCCAGCAATTACCCACCATTTAAATTAAATCACAGTAAAGAAGCCGCCTAGGTTTTAATTGTTATAGCGTTTTAATTGTCAGTAAAAAACAATCATTAAATGCGAAATAATTAAGAACGCTATAAATATGTATGATTCGCGAAGAAAGTCTAACGAACGTTAGAGAAATCTGATTTGCAATCTGAAGTCTACTGGCTAGTCTGGTACGAGAGTCCACTCACCTGATCCTCAGCTCCCTTGGGTTGGGATAAAGAAATCACACACAACACAAGTTATTCTCCGTTGGATCACTGACACTCGCGGTAGCACGGTGCGGAATCGCGTGCGCTCCCTTCTGCAAGTCGACCCGTTATGTCCGATGTCGGCCCGCGGCCGGCGCAGGCGCACCGAGGAAAGCGGCCGCTTTGTTCTTCCATAGATTAACCAAAACAGTACCCATAATATATCAAGATTTTTCGACTTCCATGAGGTGGATGTCGAACTTTTCAACGCTAGTAGACGCATCACTGAAGGGAAGTTCAATCTTGGACTCCCTCGTGCTTGTAACTTGAAAAAGCCTCGTGAGCATTTATTTTTAATTTTCGCGTAACCGTACGTTTTTTCCATATATTTTCGTAGAATTTTAATATCTAGGTAGGTATCTCAAGTCGCAAAATGTTCATTGCGTAGAAACGGAATTGTTAGAGGGACAACTAAAAATCAAGCTCAATTAACCTACGATGTTAGTTTTTTTGGCGAGTATAAATAGGAACAAAATCTACCAATAGATAATTTATCATAAATATAATATAGCTCATAAAATAAACTTTAAAACGGTGACAATGATATATTATAATAATAATTTATGATAAGATGAGAATAATGTATAAGTTCGATTCCTATATATATTTTCTATCATATTTATTAAGTCTGAATCTGACCGTGGTATTCAAGTCAAATTAAGAAAAATACAGAAATTTTTGTGTAAATAGACGACATAATAGTGAAATTTAAGTCAGTTTTCTGGAATTTTACTGCGCTTAAACTAGGTATATAAAAAATCGTCATCTGATATCTGTTCTGATCAATAGAAAAAAAATTTAAGATTTATACCTTTTTTGATTTTAATACCTATAGTTATTTGACGAGTCTATAAAAACATGATAGTGTATGAGATGCGCAGGTTATCAATGAAGATGGGCGATGTTATCGCGCTGTCGATCGGAGGGAAAGTGGACGGCATGTGGACGGACGGCGGTGGGCCGGCGACACGGCAGAGACGTCGGATATGGTCACATAAGAGATACAAACAATTATAGTCGGTGCACGTGTACTTAACATTAGATACAAAGAACAAGCGCACATTGGTGGCTGTTGATGGAAGGGAAAGTTAACAGTGCGAGCACAGCACTTGGTGACTTAGGAGGAGATACATACAAACATAACTGGTACTTGTATAGTAAACGTACATTACACACGAGTTGGGGAAAAACAATAAACTCTTTTGTAATCAACTCCAAAATTTTAAAAACATTTTTTCAACACAGATAACGGTAATTTTTCAACTAAGTTTAAACATATTCCAAAACAATACATGCCCATAGATATTTTACGCTTTTACATTTATAGGTACTACCTACATACATTAATAAGTAAAACCTATTTCAATAGTTAAAAAAAACGATCGCAAAAATTCCTTGTGTGGCTTAGTTAAATTTACTTTCAGATAGGTACCTTGTTTGTTAAGTTCAAAGATGTGTTCAAAATAGGTAAAATGAATTATTTACAAAATTTTATTTGTAATTTTATGAGTACATTAACTTCTAAATACTTGTATATAAACCTTCATCTTATTTAAGCAGCAAAATACACTTAAGGTTTTTTTATTTACTTGTTCGTTTGTCGTTTTAATATCTATTGTAAGAATTCCATTGCAACGTAAAAGCATTTAAATTAAAGATATAGTTAAAACTACGTCTTGTAATATACTAACGTACAACTTTATGGAATTTCACCTTTTTTGACGAGTGAAGATCAAACAATAAGTGACCAGCGGGTATAGTAAAATAAAGAGAACTAATAGAAATGGCGAAATAAGTATTTCTGATAATAATTTTTTGCAATAAATATATTTGAATAAGACCTTTATGATGAAAAAAGCTTTAAAGTAAAATTGTTACAACTGTGTTGGTATTATTAGTTATTCAACTTTCGATAAATGTTATAATAAATAAATAAAAACAAACTTTTAAAAAAATAAGTAAACTCATATGTTGTGTCTGTCTTTTGTAAAGTTTGGTGCTGGCTATATATTATATTGTGTGTGTTTCCTTTTAGGTAGCTCAATATTTTCAGATAATGTACAATACTTACTGTGTGGTGGTCCCGTACCTGACATTGGCTAAATAAGTCATGAAAAACGATTGAAAGCCATATTTATAAAAAAAAGAAGAAGAAAACAAACTTCATTATTTTCTTTAAGAACCATTTTATCTGTTTTTATTGTATAAATCATAGCGAAAGTACTTCAAATTTGCACAATGCAGCAAGGACCGTATTTATATCATTGTCATTCAGTTGTTTTTTCAATTACATTTTTTTTACAATTAGCACGTAAGTAAAAATGCATATAGCTAGAAATGTCGCTGCAAACCTTACAAAACTTTAAAGTGAGCTAGAAAGTTTTTTAAGTCGTTCATTGTCCTTAAATAGTAAAGTCGTAGGTATCTGCTGATCTTCGCTGCTTGATTACCCAAATAGTTGCAGCCGAATATTACAATTTTATAGATTTAAAAAAAAATTAACTGATGTGATTATGGACGTCGAGAAGTAAAGTTTATTTATGTAAATATTTTTATAACTACTTCCTTCATAAAGTTTTCTTTCTTATAATCGCTTTTGTATGATTATAACTCAATTAAACCTAATCCTAAAAATACAGTAAGCACATTAATATTTCTCAAGTGCCTCTTGTAAGGTGAATGTGAATAAAAAAAATATTTGACCGCCTCCTTGGTCGAGCGGCTAGCATACACGCCTAACTAGATCGAAAAACCGCGAGGCTCGGGTTCGATTCATTTGTGTGATGAACATTTAGATGTCTGCATTTCCGGGTTTGGGTGTTTATTAAATTTATTCTGGTATTTATTCAAGTATTTCTATGTATTAGAATCTTTGACTAACACCCATAACACCAGCACCTAAATTTGCTTACTTTGGGGTAAGATTCAATTTGTGTAACTTGTCCAGGGATATTTATTTATTATTTTAATTGAGAAAGAAATAATATAGTGTTCATTATTATTATTAATACAAGACTGCTCTAACTAATTAACAAAAAAAGGCTTCTAAAACGCTTACAGTTGGACCATACTCTAACAATCGAATAGGTATAGTGCTTGGTTTTATAGTTTTATGATAATTAATAACTTAGAAAGTTGTTTTCATTTACATCCAACAAATTTTACATTCGATTTTTAACTTGTGGATAATCATTTACATTTATAACTGACTCGGAAGAAGATTATGAATTTATCAGTATGTTTGAGAGGCCAACACCAAATATATTTTGATGGTTCTCTTTTCGAAAGGTGATGACCCAGAGGTGGGCCCAGATAAATTTGTTAAAACCCAATATGTTAATATTGAGCTACATTCAATAATACATTATTGTTCGTCTACTTTATTCTACCGCGGTAATGTAAAGAAATTGAACTCCATTTTTCGCAGAATAGGTACAATTTTATTTTGTCGTTAAAAATATCATAACTTTGATCCATTCACGTTGGACTTTTTACTCTTGACGGAAGAGATGGTTGTTATAAGTTTGACTGTGTGTATTGCTTGTGTGTGTTTAGTGTTGGGCATTATCCGAGCTTACAACTGTACTTGTTACTACC
This sequence comes from Calephelis virginiensis, assembly GCA_002245475.1. Taxonomy (NCBI): domain Eukaryota; kingdom Metazoa; phylum Arthropoda; class Insecta; order Lepidoptera; family Riodinidae; genus Calephelis; species Calephelis virginiensis. The sequence goes on from NJDC01001449.1 coordinate 638,945, forward strand.
CTAATAACCAAGTATTTATTTCATATTGAAAACGTTATTAATAAACGTGGCGTAACCATAAATTATCAACACCTTGCTTACGAGCGTTTAACACGTAGGAATGTGATGGCAACACAAAACGTATTTTCGTCCTATTTGGCGGGAACATTTAAAAGAACTTGCGTGACTTCTTAGGATTTTTCGGATTTCCTCCATTCCTACAGATAGAAGAAAATTTAAACATCTAAGTTGTTTTAGTAACAAGTTCATTACATATAATTGTAAACTATATACAAATTTAAAACAGAGTAAGACAACAGTAAGAAACAGAGATTTTCAACGTTTTAATTTGATGATTAAATACAAAGTTTTGACCCCCCCTTTTTACGAAAATTGCGTGGACGCAGGAGCATAAAATTTGGCTAACTTATAGTTTACGTGTAGAATAAGTGCAGAACACTAATACTTTTCAATAATAATGCTTATAAAGTACATTAAATCAATAAATAAAACATTACCAACACTACCATGCATTTGACACACACAAACAAATATATTGATAATAACGATAAAAGATAACAGATGGCGATAAAAAGTTTACAAACAAAGATGTCTTGAGAAATGAAGATGGCGTTCTTATCAAAAAGATATTAAAATTTATTACGGTCGAATTTCGACCAATGGGCGACCAGTAGTTATTATAAATAAGTTATGTTTTTTAAGCTGTTATAGGGAAAATAAGGAGTTAAACCAAATTACTAGAAATAAATTCCCTAAGACAAAAAAAATGAAAGGTGTAAAAATTAAAAATGAAAGAACCTTTTAACATTTTATGTTTATTAAGTTATTTATATTATCACTAAGACAGCAAATTTTCTAATTTAAGAAAAATATAATAAAATATTAGAAAGAGGCAGTATGACAATAGGTAAGTTTTAGCGTGTCTTAAGAGGAAAACTTGTTTTAAAAAAATATTTACTTTCAATATTTTTTGTTATATACTTTAAAGTGTTGTGATTATATTCTCTTTGATCTACTTTACTTCTTTATTTTTTGCAGCTTTCAAACTTAACATTAATTTACATAATTAAGCATAGCAAAATAAGTTTTCTAACGATATTTTGTTGGAATACAATAACCGACTTTCGGAAATATAAGCTAATGTCAAGATAATCAATCTTTACACTGTCACTAAACAATGTAGGGGCATAGATTATCTTTAACTCAGAGATCAGCTTCGAAGTATTTTACTTTATCTCTACTCCATCTTTATTAATAGTGAATTTGTGTAATGTCAAGTTCAACCTTGGACCAAAGTTACACTCACTGTAATCTACGTTTATTAATAACACGGAATAGGATTAAAATTAATCTATCTTCAAAATTGTTTATAACAAATTATGGAGCTTGTAATATATTTAAGTGCTTTGATTTAAATATTAATAGTTCGATAAATATTTCATTTATCGAAATATTTTGCACAATATTAATTAAATATTAGGAAGCAACAATAAGGTAAAATATATTGGTGAGTAATCACATATTTGTAACAACTCCTCAACACACATTCCCAAAATAAATAGTTTTCATTTAATTTACACTTGTTGAATTAATAATTCTACATTCAGCAAACTAATTGAGATTTACTAACTCGAATGGATATTATCATATTCTAATGTAAGAAATGATTTGTGTGTAATGCCTTATATCCTTTCGTGTGTAAAGTTGTTCATGCCGATTGGCGCTTCCGGTTGTTTGTGTATTCAGCGCACGCTCGGTACGACCTTGGCAGTGGAATCACATCCTGCTAGTTTACTTCACCGCAGTAGAAACCTGCCACAACACTGACGAGCTCTTTTCTCCTTTCATTTTATCGCCAAAATATCTAAACTTAATTCATACCAATAAGATAAACTAGTGTTCGTGGATTTAAACGCGCAGCATAACACTTTCCTTCATTCTAGAAGCTTAAAAGTGCATGGCAGCGCGATTATAGAATTTGAAAAAACTTATAATTGGTATAAAATGTATACGCTTCAGATAATAAAACGTTTGTATAAAAATAGTAAATCATGTGGAGGAAGTTAAACAGATCTGCAAGGCCCGTGACATTTGCCACTCGACACTCTTTGCCTAACCCGAAAGGGAATTGGTGTGAAGATAAATGAATATGTATGTATGGATGTCAATTAATAAATTGATGTAATGACTCTACCTCCGGAATGTGTTCTCTATAAAAAAGAAACCTCTCAATTATCAGAATATTATATGTGTATAAGATTCAAGAGTAATCCTGTTATCCTATCCCATTAATATTACAAATGTGAAAGTCTGTATACTTGTTTGTCACTCCTTCACGCAAAAACTGCAAATCCGATTTTCATCAAATTTGGCACACACATAATGCGTAATTTGGATTAACACATAAGATAGTTTTTATCCCGAAAAACTGTTCCTGTGTTATCATTAACCACGTGGCAACGCCGCGGGAACTAGTTAGTCATATAATAATTCAATTAATGGCTAATTTGTATTCGACAACACCAGAACCATGACGTACCTTAACAGAAACAAAATCATCAAAACTAACGAGTAGGTAGTTACATACAGTTGAAGTGACATCCAAATCCAACTATTGAAGGTGCAGGCAATAAAGATGATGCTATTAAATGGAATGAGACTAAAAGATAATTATTTTATATGTTAATAAGACTTCGTTTTAGTCATTCATTTCATTTGTTTTGCTTACTATAGTAAATAATTGTTTTAAATGTAAAGCTGATTTCAAGTACAAATTAAATACAAAACTGTAAACCACGATGCGGTAGAATGTGCGGGCATGCACTGTGATAGGTGGCAAGCCAACCGGGCACGTATCCAATCCCGAGCAACGACTTTTTATTAGAAAAATTAGAAAGAGACAATTTTCTTTTTGTTGCCCGACCTGGGAATCGAACCTGGGCCCTCGTGCTGTCAAGTCCAACAACTGAACCGCTACACCAAAGGAGCGATATGTTTATGTAACGTTAAATTAGAACAATGAAATACACAAGCGTTAACATTTTACTGTTACTATTTATACTGATTTTGTACAGTCGGACATTGGTTGAAAATCGCTGGTTTCGTATTTGAATATTTAACAAATTTCGTACACAAATTAGCTAAACCATTGGAGTCAAAAAACATTACTGTCCTTTTTCCGTCATATAGAAAATTCGCCACCTCGTAAGAGACGAGTATAGGTGAAATACTTTTAGTCTAATATAGTTAGTAGAGATGATGTGCAGTAACTTGCTCGAAAAAGGATCTACCGCTCTACCTATTCCTGCCGCAGCTCAGCGTAACAGATAACCTTGCACATTAGGCCTAACATCCCGGTCACAACACAAACAGCAACGCACCTACATCCTCTATGGTGTCCATGAGCCATGGTTATTTCTTACCACGAAAGAGTCGTGCGCTGGTTCGTTGTCTTATTCTTTAAGGACGTAGCTGTACTCAATCATTCTAAGCTTTAATTTTTAGCCTTGTTTGTAATGTAGTTAGGTATTTCTGGAGTTCATATGTTATTTTATTTAGTTGGCGTGCAGATGTAAGCAATACAATCTTGATAAGAGTGAATGCAACTTTGTATCGTCTACCTTCTCAATAGAAATGTGTGTTTACGAGAGGAAGATTAGCGCTGTCAGCCGCCGCGTGCCAACTGCATTCATTATATTCACCATCCAGTAGGTCTCATCTTTTCTTAAGAAAAAGGATAAAAATCTATCCCTACAAGTTTGTTGAGAGTCATAGTTAATCATTTTTCCACTTCAATCTGTGTCTAGCTGTTACTTATTATAACTGATAAGATAAAAGATAAAACAAGATAAAACAGAGTTCTTTTTGCCATAAATAAAAAACATTGTTATTAAATGAAAACTATATTAATTTATTGGGGCAGTGGTAACGTTACGGTAGGACTACAACACTATAAATACTTGTACGTAAAGTTTGAAATACTTATGTTCAATTTAAAATACACAACTCATAATTCATTGACAGATAGAAGAATTCTCAGACTCCAAATAACAAATTATTTAAATAAATAATTACATTATTAGAATAAAAAATAATTAGATCCTCCGAACCGGAACACATCAACGGCAAGTGCTGACGTTAATGGCGACAGGCATACGTAAGACGGTGGTACCAATCCGGGCAAATCGCTACGAAACTCTACCACCTAGTCAGATGCCACGGTGTTGGTGACGGCGACAGCTTAACCTTAATGAGTTGCCCCGACCTACAAGGGGGAAAATTTATGGTGCCTACTATGCGAGTCGGCGAATTTGTTATACCATTAGGAGAGACGCCTGTTTGACAAGCATCCAGATCTAGAGATACAGGCTCCGGCATATCTATTAATATTTAAATAAGCACACTTTTTTCTAAATATTTTTGCAGGATACTTACAATTTTATTTTAATACTAGCTGTTCCGGTGACCTTCTTTCCACCCGTTCAGTTTGTATGGAAAAAATAAAATGTTAATTTCTTAGTTTCCTCGCAGTCAAACGGAATAAGACATGATTGTAAGGATCGACCGCCCTACCTACTTCTGCCACTGGAATGTAGTGTCATGTTTCGGTATGGAGGGTAGGATAGCCGGAAGACTTCCACAAATGGCCGTTAACCTCGGCAAAAAGACAGCGGTGCGCTTACAATATCTATGGTGTCTATGGACCACAGTAATCTCTTACCATCAGAAGAGCCGTGTGCTTGTTTGCTATTTTATCACATAAAAATTGTGGTTTATGAAGCAACTAATTATGTTATTGCAGGTAGTACCCCCGTTTATTTCACATACATAAAGTCCGTTGTGTCTGACACGTTTTTATGTAAATAGACAAGTGGACACGCAAAAGGTAAATGACAGAGCTTAATTGTTTACTTACTTTGTTCAGTATCTTCACACCCATATCCCCAGAAAGGGAGGCAGATGCACAACCACGACCTACGACTAGCCTAAGACACTAAGTCCCACAATGTGATAGGTAGCAATCGGGCACAAATCCAATGCCTAGCAACGTTTTTTTTATAAGGAAATTGGAAAAACCCAATTTTCTTTTTGTGGGCAATGTGTTTTGCAAATAATATTACAAAAAGAAAATTGTTATATTTGCAAAACACGATTTAGTTGGTATACTCCCCTGTATGTCTGCATATAATTTTATTTAATGCACCTTAGATATTTCCCTATATATTAGGAGACCATGGAGATTTGTGCCTGTCATAATTGCTAGGGACATTTGACCTAAGAATCAGCTATTCTGTTATCTGTAAGGCCCATGTGACCTGGGATCCAGCTCATGTAATATTAATGTTTACGAATTTTAATTTATTTTCATTTCAAATGGCGATGTCAAGAGTCTCTGAAACTGGCGTGTTTGTTGAAAAATGTAATAAATGCGGATGAAGCCAGATAGATCTGCAAGTATCATGATATTTGGCACTCTATATTCTTTGTCTACCCCGTAAGGGACTTGGCTTGAATGTTTGGTAATAATCGCATTAAATACTACAAGTAGCTAAGTTTTATTTTCTAATGTATTTTTGCATTATTTTAGATGGTTTAGGTTTTTAGATGGTTTCAATTTCTTCTAAAGTAAACGTAAACCAAATTATTAAATTAAATATTCGTATGGAAAAAAGTTTAAAATTATAATGAACCATTCTCTCACAAACTGTATTATATCAATTGTAACCCATTGAAAACTCATAAGAACTCCATTTAAATATGATTTCGAAAGGATTTCGAATCGGTTGGGTTACTTGACAATGTTGTCCTCTTCGCCTAACACTTCACACCTCTTCAATGGAAGGCAGCAAAAAGTAATATTTCGTATGCCCTTATCGCAAACAAAGGCATAATAGTTAACGTCCTTGATAAATCTGTTACGTAGGTATATTAATGAGACACGCATGTTATCTCAGCGACGCGAAGCTCGCCGGGTGCCCAATTAGTATGCGAGATGGACTATCAGTGACGATCTGACGAACAATGCCGCGCTCGCCGGACTTCGATAATCACCCTCGTGGTGAAAACAACATAACTTTACACATTTTATACGCCCTGCTACATACATACATGCTTGGACCTGGGCTAGCATTGAACGCGCCGTATTTAATACCACCTATACTTTTCTTATTCGAACCGCTAAGCACTCAAACTTCCTGTCTAAAAAGGTGTTTGTTAAAGAAAATTTCTTGAATGTACTGAAGTACCATGTGGGTACCAAGTACCAGGTTTTAATTTTTTTTGAGATGCTCCGTTTCTAACTCTTTTTACATCCTATTAAATAGGTTTTCTCTATTACATTATACATATTACAAGTTTCGTTGACATCAAAAAATTTTAATTTATCTACGAGACGGGAGTTTTAGCGCCATCGAGACAGAAGATGGTCAAAGTTTTTTCATAATCTTTGAATTTCGTGTTTATATTGAGTGAAATTAGTCAATTTTGGTGACATTTTGTACATTTTTGCACAAACAAAATTATCATGAAGAAATTAGCGTATCGTGTATTTCATCGTTGCCGCCAAATCTCACTATATGAGCTTGAGTAATGAGGTCACCTCCTTACCCAAGACCGTGACATGACTTATTGACGACTTATGACTAATTGTAATTGAATCCCAATTTTAATAATTTGATGCAAATTTCTTTTTGATTAATGGCAAAATGCTAACGCGAATACCAAAACCTAAAGAAAGAAAGAACTACGACACGATCTTTTGCAGACATAAATACAATTTATCAACATTAAAATAAAAACTACAATCCCCAATTACGTCGGACAGTTATTCAAAAATACAGAATTTTTAAAAATTAAAAGACGTCATTAGTATGTACATACTATTAAACATAGCCTTATATGTAGCAGTTTCATACAGCACAGAGTTACCACTTCTGTCTACTTTAGATTAAAATTAATTACAATTAAAAAAAAATGTTGTTGTTCAATATATACAATAATTTGCTTTGTATAAAAGTATTCTTGAAGATAGTTGTAGAAAAACAGCATTATATGTACTTTGAGTAAATATAAAGTTGAAAGTAGCCATGAAGCATATCACAAAACATATCGCTGCACTCGGTGACCACGTGAATATTCTCTTTAATCCATATTACACAACTGTTTATTTTAATTATTAATCTGACAAGAACAATATCACACTGCGTCTGTCACATCTAGTCTGTGCAGACGACGAGAGCTCTTGATCAAGTTAAAATTCACATTTGGCCGCGTTGATGTCTAATTCATACAAATCTTTAAATACAAGAGAAACTGAATGGAGCCATAACTTTTTCTTATTTGTATGATGCTAACTGACTACAAACGTATTATATGCAAATTGTAAAATTTTGAGAATCTTTTTTTGTTGAGAATCACGCGGTAAGCAGTAGCTTACTGTTTTAATAATGATAACGTCGACGGCATCTTAATAGTTATTAAACAAAAAGTAAAGTTGATATCATAGTCTGTACCACAGAATTATACAAACTACAATACAAATATAAATCTTGAAGTGTTTTAGATAATATTTAATAATAACACGATTTAAGATTATTAACTGAAATTATTATTAGCTGCTTGAACGATTTAAATTATTCATTTTTGTTTTTTTCTTCGATTTTGATTGGTGGTACATTATGGTTTAGAAATAAACAACAAAGCTGTAGGTGACAGCTAATATACGAAAAAAATACTACATAAGCTCCAACTATTTGACATTATGAAATTTTGGCCAACTTTTAATTTCCTTCACGCGCTTTAGAAGACAATAATGTTTCGTAGCCAAAAATGCTTATAACAGAATAGATAATATAATGAAGCATGTAATACAGCGTCAGCACAGCGAGTAGCGCACGCTGACAAAGGTATTTCTTTCGGATTTTAAACATTCCTCTCCCCTTGAACTATTTAATTCGGTCTTTTACAAGAAAATAGAGATAATCTCGCCCTTTGTTCAGTGCCCTTCATAAAGTTAATTGCAGAGGCGCGCGGAAAATATAAACGCGACGGGACGCCAGCCCTTTACATAGTTTTAGAGATATTCACGCGACTTCGGTTATTTTAAAATGATAAGCGATAAGATGGTGATAGCAGGGCTCTTAAATTGTGTCTTTAATATTTATAAGAAATAAGGAAGTACAGTAAAAAATGGAGTTCTCGCTAAAGTTCTAGTCCACAGATACAAGACAATTTGCGTCACAGTAGCATAATCCTAAAATCCTAAAATTAAAAAAAATAAATAGCCCCCGACAAAAACTACGTGCAGTGTAGTGTAGTTGTAAATCGACATTTATTTGTTTTTTTGCGTCGCTCATTTTACAAGATGGAAAACTTGAAATGTTGAGTTACTTAGTAGGATTACGAGTTCCACCGTGACACCAGTGCTGCGTGAACTGCTGGAAGGGTTGATGATGTTTGTGACGGTCGTGACGCAAAAGAAAAGACTTCGTTATTTTGGTTTAAACGTTTTCGTTCTGGAAATTTCGACAGACCCTGAGGATCCCGGAGACCCAAGTTTACAATGAAGAATTGAAGCCTTCCGTGAAATCTGCTTCTATCTCAAACCTTGTCCGAATTAGCTGCAGGCAGTTAGTGATGAAACTATCTTAATCCATTTGAAGCTACTTTGTAAATACTTGAAAAGCGGATTTCTCACGAATTGAACGTAAGAAGAAAAGTAATTTCTTGACCGGCACAATAATATTGGGTTTTTAAATAGAATCATTACTTATGATGAAAAGTGGATTTTCTACGATAATCGGAAACGCCCATTGCAATGGCTGTATTGTTTATTATATTCTTTTCAAATCTGTCCCGACGATTACGGCAGACGTCTACTGTTTGCAATCGTAACACATGTTGGAAAAGCTAGCTGACAAGCGATGCTGCTCAATTGTTCTACACCACTACTGCTTCACGTCAACGGTAGACCACACACTGCACAACAGACGCCTAACAAATTAAATGAGCTTCAATTGGAATGTCTCAGATATCCATCATAATCCCCAGAGATCGCTCTAACAAATTACCATTTTTATATACCAAATATGAATGTCTTTTTTGAAAGGGTAAATTAAATTCTAATGTTCAATCCAAACCTAGTTCAAAGATTTATCGGTTACCGTCCAAATGGATTTTTTAGTAAAGGGATCAATTAACTAGGTAACTATGAGATGCAAAAAGTGCATACATAACTTTATTTAAACAAAAATCGCCTCTGTGGTCTAGCGGTTCAGTTGTTGGACTTGACTGCATGAGGTCCCGGGTTCGAACCCCGGGTCGGGCAACAAAAAGAAAATTGGGTTTTTCTAATTTTTTAATAAAAAAAATGTTGCTCGGGATTATGAATGTGCCCGGTTGGCGATAGACTTGCCACCTATCACATTGTGGGACTTAGTGTCTTCGGCTACTCGTGGGTGCCCTGGTTGTGCCTCTGCCTACGTCTTCGGGGATATGGGCGTGAAGATACTTTTTTTTAACTTTTTTTAAACAAAAACGACTTTTTGTTCCTCCCATACAATAGACCAATTTCATATGCAAGGACCTAATTTATAACTTTCAAGTTACGACATTATTCAACTATTTTCTTTAGACAATAAATTAATTTGAAGACGGCGTATAATAATTGAAAGGAGGAAATACATTCGCTTATTTTCTTCTAACAAAATAAAAACCAAATCCTTAGTAAGAGAAACTATGTAGGTAGCAAAACTAGAAGATAACCTTAAATAATAGCAGGAACAATGTTATAGAGATCAGAACACGGTATTTACAAATATCTGGCCGGCCTCGAGCCTGGCCGAGATTTATAAGGCTCGATTTTCTATTAGCTAGTGGCGAGTTGAAGCCGATTTAATTAGCGCATCACACGGAAGGATGCTGGAACTGAACCCTGGTTGGATCTCGGTAAACTTGGTTCCACATTGGCTTTGTACCTTTTATTTAATTTATTTTTTTATGATATTGAAAGGCAAACAAGCAAACGGATTTCCTGATGTTAAGAAATTCACGCCGCCTAGAGACACCAAAAGGTGGTAATAGTGCGTTGCCAACCTGAGGCCGGGAAGTTAGGCCCCGAGCAAAATTAAGTTTACCGGCTACCTTACCCTCCGAACCGGAACACGTCAACGGCAAGTATTGGACGTTATGGCGGCAGGAATAGGTAAGGCAGTGGTACCAATCCGGGCGAGTCGATGCGAAACTCTACCACCTAGTGCCTTTTATATAATAATTACATGTTTAGTGAAGAGGAGAGAAACGAGGTAATGGTTTAGCTTGTGGTAGAAGGTCTACGGCTAGCTGAAACACTAGTACGAGGGCCAAACTGAATGTTTTTAGAACTGGCAACTTAAAAGCATTATATTAAAAAAATAAGTTTAAATTTTGAAAATAGAACTCTTTACCAATAATATTGAGTATAAATTTCATTCATTTGTCATTTGTTTTACGATTTGGCGGCAAATCGAAAATTGTCTGTGCACGTCAGAATGAATTTAAGCCGAGAAAATTTTCGTGCAATGATTTTTTATGACTTTCGATGTCATATAAGTCAACAAGAAAGTTATGATAGACTTCGATTGGCTTTTCACGATGAAGCCCCATCTCGTGCCACAGTTTACAACTGGTTTAATGAATTCAAACGTGGTCGACCTAATCTCACCGATGATTTGCGTGAGGGACGGCCATCTACAGCGACGACTGAAGACAAATTCAGTGTTGTGCGGCGTATGATAGAGACTGACAAAAGAGTGACCTATCAGCAGATTCGGACAAGTCTAGGCATAGGTATGAGTCAAGTGCACAAAATCCTCCATGAACA
>NJDC01001450.1:6261-62047 GCA_002245475.1 Calephelis virginiensis
TGGCAATTGATTCTCTCTGCCTACGACGAGAGAAACTTGGCGTGAAAATTTATATGTAGCCGAATTAGACAAAATAATTTACTATTGAGTTACGCTGTACGGTGGGCTTATAGTGCTGCAGCAGCTAGTAACACAACGGCTGAAAAAGCATCGAGTGAGACCTGTGATACATCAAAGGCCACTGTACGCTCTTACACTGTCTGGTAGACAGAGAATGTCGTAGAAGTCTTCGAAGCAACTCTTTTTGAACGTAACATCACATTTGTCTCTGTCATTTTTTTCCACCAGAAGATTTGTAAGTCAATCCGACTTACCTACCTACTTAAAAAAATAATAAAAAAATCTGTAACATGTACATTTAACTAAATAAAGTGTGTGAATTTAATATACTTTTCTGTAACAGATGTGCGCGCATCTTAAAATTTCTATGACTTTTGTGTGACGGATCTTAAAATTCACTCTCATTATTTTTTCATAACGCGCCTAAAGAAGTACAACTTCAAAATTTTTTTTAACTAAACTCTATTTTAAGTTCATATCTATCCAATAACGTGCTAGATGTGGATGATATAGCAGCATGTTATTGGTCGAAAATCATATTTTTCTCGTTTAGTAAAAAATTTATTCAACCAGGGTTTATTTTTATTTTTTGTATTTTATTTATCGCCTCTGTGGTCTAGCGGTTTAGTTGTTGGACTTGACTACATGAGGTCCCGGTTTCGAATCCCGGGTCGGGCAACAAAAAGAAAATTGTTTTTTTCCAATTTTCTTATAAAAAAAAATGTTGCTCTTGATAGGATATGTGCCCGGTTGGCGATAGGCTTGCCACCTATCACATTGTGGGACTTAGTATCTTCGGCTAGTCGTGGGTGCCCTGGTTGTGACTCTGCCTACCGCTACGGAGATATGGGCGTGAAGATACTTCTTTTTTGTAATAAGTCAAATTCTGCTTCTTATTGGATTATGAATACATGTCATACGAAAACTGAAAGTGACAGATATAATGTAAATTTCTACGCCTCTTAAGAGTCCATGCAAAGAATTGCACAATTAAAAGAATAATACGAGTTCAAATTGCTTCAAACAAAAAATCACAGAAAATTTATATTGTGCAGTATCGGAATGAATCACAACAAATCAATATGACACATACGAACAAATGACGGTAGATTTTAAAACGATGTCATATCTCCATGTAGGTTAGGCCACGAACCTTTGGATCCACCCTCGTACAAATGTCGTACCGTAAAAAAAGGAAGGAGCTTCGGACAAAACAAAGCTTCGGACCATATTAAAACCTCTTCAGGTCTCTGAGTACACATCAATACGTATTTTTATTTTAGCACTTGCCCTGTGCTTGGGATAATTTTTTCTATAAATTTTAAAGAAAGAAAAAATTTCGCCCCAGACAGGATTTGAACCTGTAACCTTTCGTCTCAAGCCGACGAATGCTCTAACCAATTGAGCTACTGAGGATTCAAGTCCCGTGGCGAAATTTTTAATTCCTTTCTAACCCGTTAACGCGGGTAGTTATGTCCTATAGATACACAATTCTGAGTACCCACCAAATGAGTTCATCATTACAGATGAAATTCATATTTAAGAATGGCCATAACTTTCGTTTTTCGCAACGTATTTTTATTTTAGCACTTGCCCTGTGCTTGGGATAAATTTTTCTATAAATTTTAAAGAAAGAAAAAATTTCGCCCCAGACAGGATTTGAACCTGTAACCTTTCGTCTTTTAAATTTATAGAAAAATACACATCAATAGTTATTTTGAAGATCACGAATGTTTTTCCAATGAAGGACTCAAGTTTTTGCTGCTGTGATCTAGGCTACACACACGCAAGCTTTTGTCTTTTAAAATACTTATAGTCGTGGAGGCCGCCGTTAAAATGACTACTTACCTATGTCGGTGTAATTATATTCGACTCAACATATAACCAAGAAGTATAAGATCTCGATTGAGGTGTGGTAGTTGCAGCTTCTAGTGTAAAATAGGTAACCAGCTACCAGAATCTCAATAGGGGCAATATGATAGCGGCAAATTGCAAGGTGGTGAGACATAATATCTCGGTGAGTCTTTGCTAAGTTCTACCAGGTACTGCAAGACTGTAATACAATAAAGGAATGACCCCATATAGTAACAATACATGTTGAGTAATTGCTGACTAATGAATCACTTAATTTCTAAAGATACACATTATATAATGCATATATTTCAATAAAATATGATAATTAATACTGAGTATATCTGATCTCAATTTGTCACCAACATATTTTAAATGCCCTGTCTTGATAGCCGACTAATTCATCAATTCGGCATCCACAATCTGACACACTTTGTTACTGTTGGAAGTTGAGTGATGACGTCGATGACAAATTATCAAGAAAACTGTTGGCAGAGTTATCAGTATGTTCAATCTATACGGCCTATTAAAATGTGAATATTTAGAGTTGAGACTTTGAATTTTCATATTTTTAATTTAAACATATTATGCGTTATTTAATCCATGCATACATCTGCATATTATTATTATTTTTATAAAAAACGATATGCATGCTGTATTTGTGCATTGAAGATGTGCGTGTGCTTGTTCACTCTCTATGTCTAAAAAAATGTTTTTTAAAAAATATTGGGATAGGTTGCAAGATACTTTTAATCCCTTATTTTATTAAATGATGTCTGTTTATCTCAGCTACCTATTAGTGGTTTTAAAAAAAAGTATCTACCGTGGAGGTAGGCAGAGGTACAACCAAGGCCCCCACGACTAGCCGAAGACACTAAGTCCCACAATGTGATAAGTGGCAAGCCTATCGCCAACCGGGCTCATTGCCAATCCCGACTAACATTTTTTTATTAGAAAATTGGAAAAATCCAATTTTCTTTTTGTTGGCCGACCCGGGATTCGAACCCGGGACCTCATGCAGTCAAGTCCAACACCCGGACCGCTAGACTACAGAAGCGATAGTGGTTTTAATCTAATTGTAATTATTTGACGGATATTACTTTGTGTTAGTTCGGATTCGCTGAGTAGAATCACCAGTCCTTCTTTCTGTTTCTGTTAGCTTATAAGAGGCGAGCACAGCTTAAATTAATTCATCACCAACAACGTCACTAGTGCTAGAGTTCTGTGCAGCAACTTGCCCCTGTAGAGAGCCACCGCAATACCTATTCCCGTCTCCATAATTACTCTCTTATGTTCCGGTCCGGGGGTTAGGGTGGCCGAAAGACTTACAAAATAGGCCTTACATGACAGCCACAGAATAGTGATGCACTTATAACATGTATGGTGTCTGTAGACCATAGTTATCTCTTACGCGCTTATACCCTAACTCATATAGAAAAACTTCATATTTAAGGTCACAGCACACTTATCAACTTGGAAAGGGATTGTCACCGTATCGCCTTTTACCTCACCGTCAACCAGGCGTCGACCTAAAGTATGCACGTAACCAAACCGTATCAGCAGATCCTGTACATCGACTTGGCTACGGTTAGACGACACTGCGCTTACGGCTTGCCGACCGCTGGCTGACCTAAAGGTCACATCACACATATCATAATCTATGTTTTATTTAAATTTAAAATAAAGTTGCACAATGCACATACTTATTATTTTTAACTAATGATAATACAGCATTGGCAAAACCGTGGCCTTTCAGCTCAAAAGATTATAGATATTTTATTTAAACGGCACCCTTTGAAGTATCACAATTATGTTTTAAAAATGGATCATCTACCGTTTGACCTGATAAAATATTCTTCTTAGGCACTTCCACCATTGTTTACTGAGCCCCTATCAATACTATGACCGTTGTGATGACATCTAGGGTTATGTTCACATCCACTACGAACAGCGGTGTAAGCACTATAAAATTTAAACTGAAAAAATGCATATTCTAATCTAATGAATTCAACTGTGCTCAACACGAAATTTGAAATATATTAGAAACACTAAAATAACAGGCTCCAACCTAATCGAATAACACATTTAAGTATAGAAGAAGCATCTAGCGAATAAAAAACACGTAATGTATAAATTAAAAGGCCGTTGTCCCTTAGTTAATATGAATGTTTATAAAACGTTCGATTAGGCGTATTATTTGGGAGGTGCTTGGTGTTAGGCCTACGCCTTTTGATAAGTCATTGTCCGCGAATAAGAATTTTATTTTAACGTGACTAACAGCCAATAAAAACCTCAAGCCTACCCATATTTATTAGTCAGAGTAATGGCTACTCGATCGAAATCTTGTCCTCCAATAATACCTATTGATCTATTGTTATTAGTCTTTGTTTGATTGTGCCTTTTAATCGGCATATCATTAAATTACATATTTTTTTCTGATATTTGTACAATTTTGTTGTAAAAAGCCTTACCTGATGCGTATGACTATTTAAGCTATAAACAAATAAAGGAAAATAAATGTGTTTCTGTGCACACATTCAGATATAATATACGGTGCTACTATATCATTTGGACTTTAGTAACTATCTCAAAGATTTTTTGAAACATGTTTCTATTTAGTAGGTTTTTAATTTTGTTTTTTTGTGTCGACATTTTTAATGATTATTAATATTTCCAATATACGTAAGTTTTTCTTCTCTTTTTTATTTCAAATATACGATATAAAGGGCACTTATGACGCGCCTGTAAGTCTACTACAGGATTATAAATCGGCCTCTGTCTGAGAAGATTCATTTTAATACTTTTGGTATGCACTCGAAGTACCTACTTACCAAAGCATCGCTAACTTCTGTAATGTTTCGATTTGGAGGTTAATGTTTATTATTAAAGTTTCTCACGCAAAATATTTAACCTTCCAACCTTCAGCTGAAAACGCACCATTACTATCTTAGGTATTGATAGATGTTGCGCATTTCACATTAAAAAAATAAACTATTGAAGGCTTTGGGAAAAAACAGTATGTTTTATTGTAATATAACTTAAGCAGGAACATTTCTACATTAAATAGGTACGGCTTCTGTTTACAGCACGTGACATAAATTGCTTTAGATTTAGATATTGGATCAACCTTTCTGAATAAATAAACGTTAAGGTGGTTAGGAGTTTTGGCGCCATCGTAAAAGAAGATGGTCTTATGTATTTCGTAATTATTGAATTTGGTGTTAATTTTGCGTCATTATTATGAGTAAAATTAGTTAATTTAGGTGGGAATTAGTTTAATTTTGTTCAGATAAAGTGCACAAGTGAAATAATTATGAAGAAATTAGTTATATCGTGTATTTCCTTGCTGCCGCCAAATCTCACTTGATGAGCTTGGGTAACGAAGCCACCGCTTTACTCCAGAGCCTGACATGACTTTGTAAATAGTGACTAATGACTAAAATAAATATTAATTCCCGTAAATGACATTGGCTAAATAAGTCTAGAAAAGAATAAAAGCCATATTTAAAAAAAAAGAAGAAGAAGGTGGTTAGACTCTCAACTGTTTTACACAATTATTACTAAATCTGACACGTATCAAATAATTGTATGGCATACCTGAATTGAAATTATGTTTTGTACGTGTGAAATATGATAATTGAGTGTAAGCCTGCTGTTATTTTCATTAGTGATCTCTGGAGTGGTTGCGTTTTTACTATTAGATTCCAACTTCATTCAATTAGATCTTTTCTTTTTTATAGTTAGAGTAACATCTATGAGAGAATAGAATTACTTTTTCCATCACCAAGGACAAAAAGACAGGTAAACGCTTATTTTCTATAATTCCAAAAAATGAATTTATAAAGTCTCCAATCCATCTATCTGTATGAAGCAAAATGTACTAAACGAACTCAGTTTCCCGTTTCACGGTGTAGGTCATTTTAAACAACGTATTTGTAACGAGCGTTTTATGTTAATTAAAGCTCAGAATATCAAACATTTTACTTTTAAGGAGCTTTTAATTATGCAAGAATAGATTGTGTCAGAAATTTCCCACGGGATTAAATTGATTATCCAATAATGAATATGACCAAAGCTCAAGCTGGCGTATCGCGAGGATCGTGCAGACACGCCAGCTCCGGCGCCGTGCTCCATACATGCCAATATGACAAGCACACCAGGTAATTTAAACGGACGCAATCAATAAACATTGCTATCACCTTCATCGGTGACATTGCTGTATTATAAGCTTTCTGTTTACTTTTCTCTTCCAGTATTATAACGGTGAATGATTTATTTACCTTGTCCACAACGTGCACGTTGTTACTGTGATATTACCGGAGTCGATAATTTTTATTGTTACTGTAATTTTGCCTTTTCATAAAAGATAGCTGAGATTTTAATTCAACCAAGTTGTAAAAGCATCTTCACGCCCGTATCCCTGAAGAAGTACTCAGAGATACATGCACCAGGGCACCCACGACTAACCGAAATCTCAATGTGATAGGTCAGGTTCAGACCATTATTTTTTAAACAGTAAAAGCTTTGAATCTTGAAATACTTACAGTTGGCGCTTAGAAGAGTTTCTTTTATTGTTGGCGCTTGGTAGAATCCCATTCTAGACAACTTATTAATAAATTATTAATAGCACTTGTACTTTCAAAAATATATTTTATTATACCAATTGGTTTCGCTATATAAGCATCATCAAACTGTCATATGGCTTTTTTGTGATGCAGAAATTATTAGTATTCACTTACTGATCAATATGTATTAAACTATATATTATATAAAAACCTCGTAAGTAATATTCAGGAGATCATCTAATAATATTAAATATTTTATAACTTAGGCCAGAGATGTATATTCGTGAGAAATCCAACATTCATCAACATTAACGAAACTGCATATCGGCTTAAAGCTGCTTCATTCAAATGAGACGTAATAAAAACATTACTAACAACATCATCACTTTCATCGGCCAAACAAGCGTTACTAATTTACTTTAGGTTTATATTGGATTGGAAGCATACGAAATTAATAATTGCACTGACACAAAGAGGTACGACTTTGTTATCCACGGTGATAACATTTTTACAAATTTTTTTCACCACCTGCAAACATTCCTTTGGCAAACGAAACCAGTTCCAAATTTTGTTTAAAGTTCTCATTAGTACAGTAGCATCGTGGCTCGTGATTTGTATCTTTAGTGTGATCGTGTGATATTGAGACTAGCCGACACGGCAAACTTCGTTGTCTTGGCGCACAATACTCTTTGCCTATCTTGTAGGCTTGACGTAAATATACCTATGTATCTGTATATGTAAAATGTAAGTTTGAATGTTTCTCTACGTTCCGGATTTTAAGTTATTCGGTCAGTTTATACTGAGTATTATTTTGTCTCTAATTTATAATTAATTGATGGTACGCAAAAACCGGTAAAATGTATTGACGTCGCTAGCATTGACCTTGCCTTAACTAAAACTGCTACACATGGAGTAACGATATGTTGACGGTCAGCGACGGTATCTATTTATGGGGTGCTAAAAGAACATTCAAATAATAGTAAAATATGTAAAAAAGTATTGACGTCAATTCAATATAGGCAAGGGTTCTGTGTTAAAAGATAATCACGTCAAGCAGGATGACGTCACAGTGACTCCAATATTAGCCGCTGGACTCAATTATGCCTCTGATCTATTGTTGATATAAAAATACCCATTAACAAAATGATCCGCCAATTATTGAATTTATAGCGCGATTTTTTAGCGCAACCGAGGGCGTCCGCCCAGACAGGTGCCCCATACAGGGCCATACTCCGTACGACGCCAGACTACAACCGTCGGGAGTTGGCGCTCGGGCCTCCCACGTTGGGCGGCAGCCTCCCCAAAGCAGCGGCGGCTCCAAGGACTCTCGGAGCGAGCCGGACAAAATGTGCCCCGAAATGTCACTGACGTGACGCAACCACTGTCAACTGTCTATGCTACGTTTTCACTTGGAACACTTCATAAATGCTACGTTAGTACTATTTAGTAATTATTAAGTGTCTAATGCAGCAGAAATTGCTAGGATGGTAACAATTTGGATGATCTCAACTCCTGATTGATTGACCGATTTAATGAGATGATTCAATATTGGGCGACGAAGTCGGTACATCCCGCCGCCAAAACATTTTTAGAGAACAATTAAATAATTTTTAATACCTAATTCAGATGCAGCAGGTATATGCACATTAAATTCTCAGACCAGTAAATGGTCCGAGATTGTGGCTTATTGGTCTGAAATTAAACCTTAAAACTTAAAATATTTTATTGACTGAGTTTTGAATTTTATTTTGAAACATTTAAGTACTCGTATTTAAATTTAGTAATAATACTTTTTTTTTTAACTAATTCAGTAATCATCATATATCATAAATAATTTGTCATTTAAGTGCAGTAAAATTGCAAAATTCCGACTCATGGCATAGACTAGATACGG
Source organism: Calephelis virginiensis (assembly GCA_002245475.1). Classification (NCBI taxonomy): domain Eukaryota; kingdom Metazoa; phylum Arthropoda; class Insecta; order Lepidoptera; family Riodinidae; genus Calephelis; species Calephelis virginiensis. The sequence continues at coordinate 14,632 of NJDC01001450.1, forward strand.
AAAACGTATGAATTGCTAAATAAAATTAAACAACGAAAAGCCGGATCGTAATCAAATTTACAAGAATCCATCTCGGAATCAAGATCTGCCGTTTTATAAACGTACAATTAAAATTTGTTGGTTACTGTCCGAGTAATCGCGTGCCAAACGTACAAAAACATATACTGTCAAATTAATAAACTCCTCTTTTTTGGTGTCAGTTAAAAATAGTTTTCAACTCGATCTCTTATTGGATTCTTTTTAGAAAACTAAATAAATAGTTAGCCGTAAGTTAGCTGTAAATAATTTCATTTTAAAAGTACTTTTATTTATACACATATATTTGAACGACGCTTTTGAAAACAAAAAAGTTTTATGTAAGTAAACAACAGTAGTCACAGTGACATAATTCGACAATATATTACTAGGCTGGAGGGAGTAAACATCAAATTAAAGACATATATGATACGATTGTAACTAATTGACAGATGTTTATAGCGTTTAATGAACTGAAAAATGTAAGTTCACGATGGTTATCAGTTTCAATATCTTCCAGGTATAATAACTTGCCATTATTAATGGCTACAGTTCGACATGTTTACTTTAATGAATACAAATTTACTAGCTCTCTTAATAGTGGTGCTTCCCTAAACGTTTTGCTTTTTGGCTTTTTAATTCATTTAACTTTTAAGACTATATTTGTAAATTATCGTGTATTTACTTGATATTTGTAAGATAGTACATTATTTAAATTATTCTATTATTCAGTGATTTGTTGTTTTATTTCACATTACCAAGTTACTGTTACCATACGTTTTAACAAAACAGCTTCTTTTGAGAATTTAACGATTCACGTAAGAGTTTTTACATTTTTAAAACACATTGTCACTTGAATAGTTAAGTTTGGTAGTCTCACTACAAAAAACCTGATTAAATCAAATATTTTCGACATCGGTATATTATATAGATATAATTTGATTTTAGCTGCCTATATTTTAGTATAATATATGTTAATATTGTGTTCCCGTGATATAGCTAAATGAGATATAAGTGTAGATTATGACCGCAAATCAGTTTTACCCTTTTGTATAACAAGTTGTAGCGTCTGGATTATGTTAAAACGTTTAAAAAAACAATTAAAAAAATATCACCTTAATTTCAAATGAAAGTGCAAAAAGGTCAGAATATGCATCTATAGGTATTTTGCTACCAATAAATATTCAGCTTCCTTTAACTGAATGGGCTTGTAATTGTCAGTTGCGCACATACATCTCATACTCATTACAAGAGGTCACATTACAATAACTCGCTGTCAGAATTATTGAATATAATACAGAAAATATAGACACGATTCTCATATAAAAGTCAACATTTGTCATGCACCGAAAGGTTTGGTAACTTAGAGCAGTAATATTTAGTAGAGCGTACTTACATACTATTTGCGTTTAAATGTTATATTGCCAAATTAAGGTATTACGCTTACTCATTCAGTAATTGTCAATTTTTATATGTAAATAATAATTTTATGCACAGGATCATGCTCATACTGGAAATGTATTTAGATAGACGTAAGAGATGAAATAAAAAAGCTTAGCAATAGAACTAAACCTTTATTAAGTGGAAACATATTTACTATAGTAGCTTTTGGCAAAAATAATGTGAGTTTCCGTTTGGGCACTTGTTTACTTTTTTGTAAGTTAACTTTCAGAAGTAAATAACAAGTGTGTTTTGCTATTTGTAAAATCCATTTTTGCTCAATGATCAATTTTATGTTTTAATAAAAAATGTAGTATAATTACTACATGTTTTTTATTTAGTGGTATTAAATGGTACTTTTGTATAAAATAAGTGTAATATGAGAATGAACATTTAAGATATATCATTTGAATACGAATTATAAGTTATAAGTTCATACCTAACTCATTAATTTAAGGTTAATGCATTTTATTGTTTAAATAATTATATAACAAATTGAACTAATAATCGAGGCAAGTTGTAGTCAATCAACGGATCTCTAGATTGGTACAACCGTCTTATATATTTCTGCTATAATAAGGTCTATATTTACTACTGATGTGTTCCGACGCGACAGTTAAGATAACCAGTAAACACAGTTTCACAATAGACTTTTAACAAAGCAGTCACATCATGAAAACTCATTGTCGACATCGTAGATTTATGTTAGTGACTTGTATCTTTTAAAATCTATCTAACTTTGTCATGAGACTGTCTGTATCAGTCTGCAAATTTGCCTATAAAATAAATAACAATAGCAATATTTTGAGTTAGTAGTGTGAGCTCTATGTAATAAAGCACTCTAAGGTAGTTAATATAACGAGAGTCAGCTCGCTGTACCGTGCGAACATCGACACCATCAAAGCACCGCGGCTTCGGAGCCAGCTCGATGGACGAGGTCTACACTCTCCCGCTGGTCGCTTACTTACGCTCATCTCCCCTTAATTGATGTCGGTTTTTGACTGCACCAATAAGCCGCCTGCGCACGTCGTTACCGCACCTCTTAAACTGCAACGTATGGAATTTGTATTCAATATTTTAACTGCCGGCTGGTGTTTGGAGATGTTACGATACACATTTTAAGCGTAATATAATATGCCGTTTGCAGCACTGAATATTTTATCTATTTGAATATTTTAGAATTTTTTGTTCTCATTATAATTAAGTAAGGTGTTTATTTTGTTGTTAGTTTATTTTATTATTTGTGGCGCTACACAATAAACATATTTTAATATAAATGAGTATCATCTGAGAGATAGGTAGCGGACAAGTAGATGCCTTACTTGATTATCCGAAGACACTAAGTCCCAAAATAAGATAGGTGGCAAGCCTGTCGCACCGAAGATATATTCAACGCCGCGCAACGTTTTGTTGAAAAAAAAAAAGCACATTTTCTCCTTGTTTCCTTTTGTGGTTTGTTTTCTTGTTTCACCGAATTAGGGATCCGGTACAATATGGAGATGTCGTTTTTACTTACGCAATTCTAAAAAAATAAATATCGAAAGAGAAATAGAAAAATAAATAAAGAGAAGAAAAAAAACAATTGAATATGCAAATAAATTAGCTCTTAAAATGTTTGTCTGTTTGTGCGTTTATTTGTATTCTTTTCACGCATAAACTGCTGAACGGATTTTTACCAAATGTTGTGTTGTAGTAGAGTCAAGATTTAAGATACACTAACTGAGGGGAAAATCATTTGCTTCTATCGCTAGCTACAAAAAATCACTTGCAATGTATGTTCGAAGTTACGGCAACAATTAATATACTAGTCATGTTAATACAACGTAATTAATGCGAAAGTCTGTGTGTCTGTTGCTCTTTCACAGCTAAACCGCTGAATTGGTTTTGATGAAACTTGATCTTCATACTTGTGGCTAAAGATTCGAATTCAAACATAAGCAAATATATTTTTAAAAATCCACCCCACAAGGGGTTAAAATAGGAAATGAAAATTTGTATGACAATCGTAAACATTCTACGCTGATGTCTCTCTGTTTGTTACACTTTCGCGGCTAAACCGCTGTATCGATTTTAATGAAATTTGATAAATATATAGATAAATGTCAATTTATCTTCAAACGTATTTTCAAACTTCAAACATAGACTATTTTTTTTTAAAAATCAACCCAAAAAAGTTATAATGAAGGATGAAAGTTTGTATGAAAACCTTTTCTACGCCACGAAGTCACAGTTTAACAGTTAATCAGTTGGTGCTTAAATATCTCTGTCAGCCTTTTCTGTAAATTAGTATGAAATTTGAAACAAAGAAAATGTTCCACAAAGATAAAAATGTACGACATATTTTTATAGATCCGACTCCAGGGGAATAGATTGAAAATACCTGAAACACAAACGACACACCACAAACAACTACTACTAAATTATATCATCCACTAGCATGCACAACATTTTTAAAATAAAATACTGAAAAATCTGGTGTTGTGCTTCCCGTACATTCTACACCTGGATGAAGAAGGGGGCTTATAAGGACCCGAGTTCCGACCGATGATATTATTGTACAGTGAATCAGTAAATTGTCTTTAATATAAAATTCTTGTGTCATGGTGTGCGTGATTGAACTCCTCCGAAACGGCTCGACCGATTTTTGTGAAATTTTGTAAACATATTGAGTAGGTCTGAGAATCGGTCAACATCTATTTTTCATACCCCAAAGTGATAAGGGCGACTCACTCCAATTTTTTTTACTAAAATCACAGTAAAAAAAGTAGCTGAACAATGTCTGCCGGGTTAGCTAGTCGTCTCTATAAGATTCAAAATTTCTAAAAAAAATATCGAATGCAGTTAATTTATATTTGTGTACAGAATGGAGTTTGGGTGTTATTTACCTTTTTGGTACATGTAGTAATTTTATTTAAACTCAATGGGCCTTGCCTATAAGTTACGCTTAGATGAACAGAGAAACAGAGAAAACTTCTCCTTTTCACCTAACAGCACATTGTAGTAATAACTAAAAGTCTAAAAACTTATACACATAAACATATTTTTAAACACGACTAACAAATACTTAAAAACAGTTTTGTCTATACAGTATAACAACAAAGTTATTTAATTTTACACAGAATATGTGAATGAAGTCTAAAAATCTAGCTGTCGCAGGATTAGCTAGGAATCGCTACATATTATAAAAAAAGTCGCTTTATCTATATATCCGCTATTTCCCTTTGTATGCTTAAATCTGTAAAACTACGGAACGGATTTTGAGGTGTTTTTTTTAATAGATAAAGTGATTGAAAAGGAAAATTTATATGTATATTTTATGCCCGTGCAAAGCAGGGGCATAAAAAAAATAAACTTCAGAAACGCATTATAGGTCTATGTTCCGGCCTGCATCTATTGTGACAAGAAATCAGAAGGATGACGAAATATTGTGTCAGAAAATACAACTTTTCAAACTGCACATATTTGGGAATGTATTTTTTTTAAATCTTAGTATTACTTTTATTAGTTCATGCAACGATAGGCACCATACAAATATTATAAAGGAGAGATTCAAAATACCGTTACTGATTTAAATTATCTTAAATATTGTTAAGTAAATATTTTTTTTCTTACTTAACTAGGCGATTTAAACACCCCGTAATTCCCTAGGCAAAGCACGGGTTTGGTCCCAAAAATCTCTTATTCAAAAATATTGACTTATTAGAAAAATGATGATCCACTTGTATATCACATTTTGAAATTTTCTCAATTATTATTGCTCTTATACAGGTATGTTATAGACAGAGTCACCTGTTTTTTTGTTATGGAAAATATTTTTATTTGTCTCAAACATAAATCAAGCATTGGCAGGATCGTCAACGGATACAGGTGTATTTTAAACAATCAAGGGTCTCCCCGTTGCCTGAACAAAATCTTCGAGATGTCCAATTGTCCACTTCGGTTCCATGTGTATTCATTTAAATAAGTTCTAAATAATTTTCTTAACACTGTCCATATAATAATGTTACAGCGAAATGTTGTTTTTTAAATGTAGCTGAATTGTTACTTAAATTCCCTTCAAAAACTTGTAAAAATATTTCAATAAAAAGTTGCCTTTGTTCTTTATCAATCTTATTATTTATCTTATTATCTTATTATTTCTTTCAGTACAGCTCATTAAAATAGGTTCAGCTTATTAAATTAATTCTGGTATCCATTTAAGTTTTATATGTATTAGCATCGTTGACTAACACCCATAACACAAGCTTATAATTTCCTTACTTTGGGTCAATAATAATAACGTCCAATGCTTGTCGTTGACGTGTTCCGGTTCGGAGGGTTAGGTAGCCGGTATTTACTTTTGCTCGAGGCCTAAGATCCCGGACTCAGGTTGGCAACGCATCATTACCACCTTTTGTGTCTCTAGATGGCGTGAATTTCTTACCATCAGGAAATGCGTCTGCTTGTTTGCCTTCCATTTATATATATAAAACTTTCTTACAATGAAAAACGTTGATATTGCTTCATGTAGCTGGTCAAGTATTAAAAAAGAATCAATAATTAATATAGCAATCTGCATGTTATTTATTGTTTTGTGGTGTGGTCCAAATATTGCCGGACGCAGGTGTATTGTAAATACGGATGTTATACACCCCATTCTGTAAAACAAAGTAAAAAACCTTTACAGCCAAAGAAATGTAAATCGAAATGAAAAAAACGTACCGGAACTCAAACGTACAAAACTCAGATTCTTAATTTAAAATGGTTTTCATTTGTATGTCACCAATCTGACCAAAAAGCATTATGGATTAGATTTAATTTTATATCGGTCCTAAAAAGTTACATATAGTAGAAAAACTTCAAAAACATAGCAATATGAACATTCTTCATGAGTTTAGGTTAATTGGCTTGAAACAAATACGGACATTATGTTAAGATGCGGTTGCCGGATCAATATATACCCAGGCAGCTAGGTCGTTATTATGTGGTAGATTGTTGTGCAGCTACTTTCTTGGATTTTTTCTGTTTTCTTACTTATTTCTGCTGCCAAAACCTCAGTACTCGCTATTGTGTTCCTTGCTAGCAAAGCTTGGAAAAGCCTAATCGGTGTTGAGACAATCATAAACTAAACGGTACCATGTTCGGTTGTTCAACCACGAATAATCCGGCAACCTGGTCCTTATTCTTCAGGTAAATAGATGATGGTCGTGAATCTGGGCGGTAAATGTTTATTAATTTTCCACCTAATTTCCTTCTCCACTAGCGTCTTCACGCCCATATCCCCGAAGAGGTAGGCAGACGCACAACCAGGGCACCCACGACTAGCCGAAGATACTAAGTCCTACAATGTGATAGGTGGCAAGCCTATCGCCAACCGGGCACGTATATTCAATCCCGAACAACATTTCTTTTTTTAGAAAATTCGAAAAACCAATTTTTATTTTTGTTGCCCGATCCGGGAATCCAACCCAGTCAAGTCCAACACCAGAACGGCTAGACCATAGAGGCAACCTTCCTTCCTCCACAAATTAATTGATTATTTGAAATAATAATCTATATTTTTTCTATAGATTATTATTTCAAACCATGGAATTATATTTCTTAATTTAAAAAATATTACACATCAAATAATCTAAAAAATGATTTAAAATCATATTTTAATACTACATATACAAAAAAGGGATAAAATGATAAGGCAAAAGATCATTATAGGTAATTTGATTATAGAAAAGTGATTTAATATTAAAAAGAAATCTGAGGCTCATTTTTTGTACAAAAACGTGTCCCGATCATTAAAACCTACTAGAATTTAATTTAATCCGAAACTAATGACGACAATTTTGTTTGGGACCGCATTTAATTTTGTAGACTCGAACGTATTGAACGAAAATTGTGTCGGAATTGGGTACCTTCATTTTCAATACCTACGTATTAAAAAGATAACATATTTTACAGAATATTCATCTTAGCCTCTTATTATTATCGCCTCTGTGGTCTAGCGGTCCGGTTGTTGGACTTGACTGCATGAGGTCCCGGGTTCGAATCCCGGGTCGGCCAACAAAATGAAAATTGGATTTTTCCAATTTTCTAATTAAAAAAATATGGGTCGGGATTGGAAATGTGCCCGGTTGGCGATAGGCTTGCCACCTATCACATTGTGAGACTTAGTGTCTTCGGCTAGTCGTGGGTGCCCTGGTTGTGCCTCTGCCTACCACTTCGGGGATATGGGCGTGAAGATACTTTTCATCTCAGAACAGGTACCTATCTACCTTAATATTGTTGATTTACAAAGGTTATACCCCTTTTAAGGATTTTGTTTCAAATAAAAATTCCAGAACAATTAAGTATTAAAAATAAAGTAACAATTATAAAAAATGGGATATTTTGAACCCCCGACTCAACATGACGTGTATATGTCTGTCTGTGGCATCATAACTTTTGAACAGATGGATTGATTTTGATGGATTTTTTTGTTTAAAAGCTGTTTCGATATGGTTATTAGCTTCACTATATGCAAGCGTTTTCGGGGATTATTGAATATTTTAAATTTCAATTTAGTAACAACTATTCGACAATTTAGCATCATATCACAATTGAGCCAAACGGTTTTACTTTTTTTAGCATTACCAATACAGTAGAGTATCTCAACGACTCGACCAATTTTTTTACGACCTTACGAGTTCCAACTAACGACAATATTATACCTATACGAATCTAAACACAAGCTGCATTACAAATAGAATAATCTAATAATTCTCAATACCACAGCTATAGTATATGGGAATAGTTAAACTTGGAATTAATCATGAACAGCTAAGGTATATTTTCTGACTAATTAACTCTGCATAACTTCAATATAACTATGCCAGATATATGCATAGGTGCACCTTATGACGTCGCAAATCACAAATTTTGCAGAGAAATTCGTCAATTTGTGTCAGTTTGACATTGCGATAAGATTTGTACCGCTTCTGTGGTTTAGAGTTCCGATCTGACGTCGGGCTTGACTTCTTGAGGTCCTAAGTTCGATCCCGAAATTTCGTTCGTCGGAAAGTTAGGATATCGTAGCTGAATGGAAAAAAGAAGCCCTTAAATATACTACAGATCCTTCCGTCGCGTCGGTCCGTATGTCACAGACGTTTTATTCCCAAACTATGAGAATTACACAGTTGAAACTTGGTAGGCAGGAAGGTGTATGTTTTGCATTACTTTACAATTTTTGAACAAAAACGTTAACAAAAAAATTTAAAAATAAAGTTTTTTACCCTCGTGAACTTAGCATGCAAAACTCTTGAAAATTAGTTTTTTTTATCGGAATGGGTTTAAAATCGTTTCTACCTGATTGTACCAACTTTTTTTTCGTTTGTACCTCAATAGTTCCAGGGGGCCCAAAAGGGCTCATTAAACATGGGGGGATATTTAATGAGGTACAAACGAAAAAAAAGTTGGTACAATCAGGTACAAACGATTTGAAACCCATTCCTGTAATAAAAACAGATTTTCAAGAGTTTTGCATGCTAAGTTCACGAGGGTAAGTTTTTTTTGGTAATGAATTATATATCAATATATATAAAGGCATATTGGACACCTAGTCTAAATACTCGATACCTTTTGGACCCCCTTTAACTATTGAGGTACAAACGAAAAAAAAGTTGGTACAATCAGGTAGAAACGATTTTAAACCCATTCCGATAAAAAAAACTAATTTTCAAGAGTTTTGCATGCTAAGTTCACGAGGGTAAGTTTTTTTTGGTAATGAATTATATATCAATATATATAAAGGCATATTGGACACCTAGTCTAAATACTCGATACTTTTAGTACACTTTATCCCTAACGCATGCTCAACAGGAGAGCCAGACTCGCACTTACGCAATTGGTTAGAAAATAAATCAGTAACGGGGAGAAACAGGAATCGTTAAACTTACATATGCAAGATACTAAAAATATAGCTTCCTGATGAGAGTTATGAAAATCAGAATCAACGAAACGTTTGAAAAATCACTTTTTTGGTCTCGAGTTCCATTGAAATATATAAGCCGACTGCTTTTCTGTCATATATCTCGCGGGAGACGAGTGTCTGTCATTAGCACTGTGTATACGAGTGCCTAGATGCTCTAGTCAAACTAGATTGTTATCCGAATCGGTACCAACGCTTTGCTTATATTCTTCTAAACGGTGGTAGTTACCGTAGATAGGGTTAAATTTAATTATAGTTTTTAAATGTTTTGGCAGTAAATAATTAAACTAGTCATAAATATAAATAATTGGCTTAAAAGTTAAAGCATATGTAATTAAATATTTTTTTTATAAATGTTAAAATATTTGCACACCAAAATATGGTAGAGTATGTTGATTTTTGGAACATCTCATTTACACATATATTCCGCAAAAAAATTTTTCTTTCTTTCTTATTGACATCAGAAAGTGAGTGCTGATCGCTATTGTAGTTTAGATTGAAAAGTAAATCAACCGGTAAATGTACAGTCGCAACAGGTTTGTCGCCCTGATTTAGGTTGGCAGTCATATTATCACCTTCGGTATCAAAAGAAGACTTTTATTTTACCATTGAACTTTATAAAAATATAAAATAAAATCAATGCAACCGGATGATGGTTACAACACAACATATTAGTTCTTGTACGTGCCTGATGTAATTACATGCCTTCGTCTAATTTAAAATGAACGAAATTCTACAAAATATCCACTGGGTAAACAAATACAACTAATGATAAAAAGATGAACGAAATTAGAGAAATCAATTTAAAGAAGTTCCCACTTGGGGCATTTTGCTGAAACATCAATCAAATCTACGGAAGTCTAAACATTAGGCATCTCTTTCTCTAACGATTGAAAGGTGAGGATAAAATGAGACGGATAATCTAACGAATTTAAATTAATGACCTAACATTTTAAGGGTGTTTCCCTGAGGGTAGAGTTCTTTTAGAATAGTGACTTTTATTATTACAATCATAAATGATAAATACGACTCATTATAAGAACTTAAAAGATGCAGCTTTTTATACTATAGGTACTCTTACGTGACCCGTGTGCTTGTCTGTGTTATTACAAGTAAACAGTTCGCACCGTGGGAAGCGAGGATACGAAACCTTTCGAGTTATATACCAAAGAAAACATGTGATCATTTGTCTATTTTAACTAATAGCCTGCTTACTCATTATTTTACTCAAAAGCCTAACAAGTAAGCATAGTGATTTTGGAGTATATTTCCATTCCATTATCTAATTGTACCCTAATTATAATTATGTAATCATGTTTTAATTCAATAACATAAGACTCGTTACATTGAAGTACCAAGTACTATCCTATTAATATTATAAATGCGAAAGTTTGTAAGTATGGATGTATGGATGTTTGTTACTCTTTCACGCTCGAATGGCTGAACGGATTTGTCTGAAATTTGGAAGACAGATAGATTGTGACCTGGATTAACATATAGGCTATTTTTAATCCCGATCGCACACCGGGTTTCTGTGAAAACGCGGGCGAAGCCGCAGGTAGCAGCTAGTAAATAATACTACAAAACAACTACTGGTACATATCATTCATCACTTAGCTTAGGATGTGACATTAAAAATTTCTTTCTTTTTAGTACAGTTTAAAGGCAAGCTTTTCCTTTTTTGAAAACTTTTTAAGGTACAAGTAACTACTCAATTTGAAGGGTGTATTTTTTGTGATAAAAAATAATTTATATGGACTCCCGCTACTTTTGTTTATGAATTGATAGCGGAACACAAAGCAAAAGATCCATATCGATAAAAATGTTTTCGGCATGATGCGAGAATTTTGACACCAAACAAAACGATAACATCTTAAAAAGATCTAATGTTCTAAACAAACTCTTTTATGTGGGTTAACTTAATTTTGTACAAATAGAAGATTTATTTATTTTTGGAAGTTTTTTGGCTATCTTTGATCCATTTTCTGTAACAGAGCCATTAAAATCTATTATTTTGTTTATAATGATGATGCTTAAATAACAAAAAAATATATATGTGATATTCTTAAATTGACCGTCTCGTTGGTCGAGTTGCTAGCGTACACGTCTAACTCCACCGACCAACCTCGAGGCTCGATTCCCGACGGGGGCAGGCATTTGTGTAATGAACATTTAGATATCTGCATTTTCGGGTCTGGGTGCTTATTAAATTTATTCTGATATCTGTTTAAGTATTTGTATGTATTAATATCGTTGACTAACACCCACAATACAAGCATATAATTTACTTACTTTGGGGTTAGATTCAATTTGTAACTTGTCTTGCAATACTTATTTATTTATCAAGGATTTTATGCACTGGAGTTGGATTCTGAAAATTAAATTTAAATACGTAACAATACAATTAAATACCCAAATATGTTTGATTTTAGTTTTAAAAGAACGAGAATTGTTGTTCTTGTTGTTTTTTTTTACTGTGTTAGTTACGCAATTACAGGGCCAATAACGAATGGGTTCCTAGTGACCTTAGGGCTTTGATGATTTTTTTCTTAAGATATGTCATTACTATTATATATTCTAATTTATTTATATCCATATTTTATATTCAAGTAAAAAAACTTTCCTTGGGATTGGAAACGTGCCCGGTTGGCGATAGGCTTGCCACCTATCACATTGTGGGACTTAGTGTCTTCGTCTAGTGGTGGGTGTCTTGGTTGTGCCTCTGCCTACCTATTTGGGGATATGAGCGTGAATATACTCTTTTATTATATATTCATTTAAATTTGAACAAGATATGACAAGTGGTTTTGAGTTAAATTAAATTATGCATTTTTTGTGTACATAGATGAACTTGTAATGAAATTTGAGTCGATGTTTTATAATTTCACTTTGCTTGCATTAACTCTATGAATTTGGAACTAGGTATGCCGTTTATATTATTTGGAGTTATCTCTCCTATAATCTGAGGCGGGGATGTTAGGCATCGAGCAAAAGTAAGTTTACCGGCTACCCTATCCTCCGAATCAGAACGCGCCCCAAGCAAATATTGACGTTATGGCGCCAGGAATAGGTAAGGCGGTTGTACCGATCCGTGTGAGTCGCTGCGAATCTCTACCACCTAGTCAGATGTCACAGTGTTAGTGACGGTAAGCCTATGCTCGCCTTTTACGAGCTGCATGATAGGAAGGCAGATGGTTTATTTGGAGCGCTGACCAACACGAGGGGTGAAAAAATATGTATTATAATATCAAAGTCTTTATTGTCCTCACCCCAAGTACTGTCATTATACACCAATTCTATCACATCTTATATCGTAACTGGGTTATTGTTCCTAGGAGAGCCAGAGGCGCGAGCAGAGGAATTCCGTTATAGGGATCACCTGCTTCTTTGTTTGCTATAACATAAAAAAACTTAGAAGTGTTTCTTAAATTTTGCTTAAAATTCATAGCATTTTTTGCAACACCAATACAATACAATGATGCTATGCCTTTAAACAATACAATATTTCATTATGTCTTATGAATATTTATTTATATTTATATAAAGTATTGGAAAAGGCGCATGGCGTATGCAAATTTTAACTAATAAAAGTAGTTCATACCGTTGTAACGATAACATATTCAAAACAAGTCAGAATTTATTTCGGTTGGGAAAAGAGTCAGTGTCTTCAGAAATAAACCTAATGTAAATATTTACCAAAAACATCTTTATACAACGCATTGGAGTACTCGTAGTATTCGACTAGAAATTGTCGATTACACGTGACTCAATCAACTAAACGTGTTGTTGGATTTCCACTTAATTTTAAAATGTTAAATCGTCATTTTGATAATGGGTTATTCTCCAACAAATGGTTAGTTTAGTCATAATTATCACAATCTAATAGTTTTTTAATCAAAATGGTGACATATTTATGGTATTTCTCTCTCTTTTTGCATTTTTGTTTTGAATTCTAATCAAATTAATGACGTTATGTTTGCGTAAGGGTATTTAAATTTTTTTTTATGATATTGGAAGGCAAACAAACAGACGAATTTCCTGATGCTAAGAACGCCGCCGCCTAGAGACACCAAAGGTGATAATGGTGCTTTGCCAACCTTGAGGATGTTAGGTCTCTTGCAAAAGTTTGTTTACCGGCCACCTTACCCTCCGAACCGGAACACGTCAACAGCAAGTATTGGAAGTTATGGTGTCAGAAATAGGTAAGAAGCTGGTGCTAATCCAGACGATTCACTGCGAAACTCTACCACCTAGTAGGATGTCAAGGTGTTAGTGACGGTAAGCCTATGCTCGCTTTTTACGAGCTGCCTGGCGGGAAGGCAGCTGGTCTGTTCTAAAAAAGGAGTCCGTAAGCATTACTCGAAAAGCTACCAGAAAAATGTAAGTTAAATTATTATGTTGATGTATCAGTACTTTTAGACACTTAGTATCATATCATTACTGCCATCTTCAAGCAGATATAAATTCAGAATTTATAACATTATATGAAGATATTACAATATCACGTGAAACATAAGCTGAAGTAGCACGACAACATAATTTCAAAACTATTATTTATAACTCACAGTGAACAAAGAATGCGGGTTCATTTTACCTACATGCATTAGAATTATACACGCCACTTAGATCTTCACCCAGAAACCCGTTGCCCGTATTCCAGCTATAAAAAATAGAAGAGGCTGGATAATTTTAGGATCTAGTTTTGCCGTGGAACAGGAGACTGAATTGAGTCGTCGCGTCGTTTCCTTTTTTATTTTATTTTATTTTTGTTTTTGTTCCATTGAAATTTATAAATTTTGCAAAGAAATTTTATAATAAAATCAAAATGTTGTGACAGTGAAATAGAAAGTGTTATTTGACAATACAAATTGAGCAAAGTCGTATGCACTGCACTTTAATTTTCAAAATCAGGAGATTTAAAATTATTTGAAATAAGCACATAACATACTCCCGTATTCAAAAAAAATTTTTTTATGATATTGGAAGGCAAACAAGCAGACGGATTTCCTGATGGAAAGAAATTTACGCCGCTTAGAGTCACCAAAGGTGGTAATGGTGCGTTGCGAACCTAAGGTCAGGATGTTAGGCCTCGAGCAAAAGTAAGTTTACCGGCTACCTTACCCTCCTACCGGAACACGTCATGACATTATGGCGGCAGGAATAGGTAAGGCGGTGGTACCAATCCGGGCGAGTCCTTGCTAAACTCTACCACCTAGTCAGATGTCACGGTGTTAGTGACGTTGAGCCTATGCTCGCCTTTTACGAGCTGCCTAACAAGGAAGGCAAGGTCTATTCTACAAAAAAGCCCGGACCAAGACGGGGGAGCAACATTTATCAATGAGTTTTAAAAACCGAAATAAATTTAAAGCGTTTTGAATGGTAACAAAACATTTTAGTAACTTACAAAAAATCTAGTTATTTTTAAAAATACCAGTTGAGGGTAAGTCAAAAAACATTTAAATGTATCTATTTATAGTAAATTATCAACGGGTATATTTATTACAATTCTAAATGCGATTGAAAAATTATTCAGAAACATCTTTTGTCTAATATTGTAGATGCTATTAACTGTCACATAAGAGCACATATAAGTGCAATAATTTAAGTTGAAAAAATTTGTTGTTGGTGCAATTTATAAGAATAAATAAATAAATAATAAATAAAAAATAAATAAGTTTAGTATCTATTCTAAGGCTTTGTTGTTAGAACCTCTATCATAGATCATTAACAGTTCGAAGGGACTATTAGTGGTCGGTGTGGTTGGACATATTATGCAAAAATAAACCAGTCGACTGCAGGTGATGTTTAGACATGTATTAGTCAAGATGCCATATACATGCAAATTGTTTTTTACCCGTAATGTAAAATGTTAATTCTCTGCATCATTAGGATTAAAAGGAAAAGTGAAGCATGCAATAGAAAATCGAATTTTTTATATTTAAAATTGAAAACTTCAGTTCTTATAAATTTAAACGAGTGTCTTAGTTAAATAAAATACTGCTATAACATATAAATCAAACATATCAAGAAACACAAGTAAACTGCTATTACTTTTAGTATTGAAATTCTCCTCAACTATTTAGACATAAACAATGTTAAATTATATGATTTTAAAGAAAAGATTTAAAATTATACGAACCTATGCTTAGTAATTCTTATTAAATTCCAACTACTATTAAACAATCTGATTAGAATAAATGCCACTCCAATTAGCCAGCAAATATTTAATTTTCCATGAGCTGTAAGTTATCGAAGATTTGCTATTTCTTAAAAGATAGGCAGCAAATATCCCAGTTCATCTAATATAGCTAACATCCCCGACCTTAGCCTCAGATTGATAGCTTAATTTAAGTGCATTTATACACATACAAATAATATGTATATGTTATCATCGAAAAAAAAATAGAGAATTAATCACCTTAAATATTAAAAATGTTATTTTATTCTTATTATATTAATAAATTAATCAAGAGGTTTATTAAATTAAAAAGGCTATTTATTTATCTACGTAATTGTAATACATTGTTAGGTTACTGGTTACAAAATCCAATTAGATCTTCCTCTATGCTTCATAGAACATTTATCAATATGTCAAAACGTTTATCACAATGACAAAATAAGAATCTATAAATAATTGTAAAAATATATTAGCAACAAGGAGAGCCGTCCTTCGCGAAGGCCGTACACGTCCAGTTGAAGTGTGAGTGACCCGTCAACCGGCTGAGCGCGCGCGCCTCGTGCTGCGCCCGCGCCGCCTTGCGCCTACTTAATTACTACTACCAATAAGGCGCCCGTCAACATATTTATTTTTTCAAGTTATGAATTGTACACAAACACACTTCATTAAGGGATCTATACCAAGTGTTTTTACGATTTCAATAAAACAGGGCGACCTTGATCAAAATGGCAATTCTACAGAGGGTTACCACACTGGTCCTGATATCGAGCACCTTTTTCGGAAAGAATTCAACAAAGGTATTTATCGAAAGAGCATCCTAGAGTGACTACCGAATTCTTGTGCCATATATTGCAAAACGACATTCATTGAACGTTGAAAATAGTCATCAGATATTTATATGTAGGTATATTATGGTATTTCAATGAAGAACTACTATTTCACATTTATTGATATTTTTATTTTGCCGTTTTTCTGACATTAAAGCATCAATGAAATAATGTGGATTTAATATATTGTGACTAATAAATATCTAATTTAATCTAATCGCCTTTGTGGTCTAGCGGTCCGGGTGTTGGACTTGACTACATGAGGTCCCGGGTTCGAATCCCGGGTCGGCCAACAAAAAGAAAAATTGGATTTTTCCAATTTTCTAATTAAAAAAAATGTTGGTCGGGATTGGAAATGTGCCCGGTTGGCGATAGGCTTGCAAGCTATCACATTGTGGGACTTAGTGTCTTCGGCTAGTCGTGGGTGCCTTGGTTGTACCTCTGCCTACCTCGTCGGGGATATGTGCGTGAAGATACTCTACTCTCACTACTAATAAATTTTAATAGTTACGTACGAAATTGTTAAATACTTACATACGAAATATTTTCTAGAAACGAACTCCATCGCTTCTAGAAACCTAACCTAACTATAAAAAAAAGGTTCATAACTAAGTGATTTTCTTTTGAAATATTCAAAACCATAAATATACACAACAAAATATGTAAGAGTGTATTAGAGTTTCTTTTATCATGTTTGTCTGTTTCGGAGACTCTTGTTATACCCTCGGACAAAACCCGAGCGATTTGATCATAGATTGTCCAACTTGGTCTCCGCGGGTACCTACATCCATCCATATTTGCAGTGTAAATCTGCTTTGTCATTCTTTCATCTGTCATTCTTTCCACTTAACCGAACCTGTGGTATATGCCAGTTAACACCGGTACAAATTAGGAAAAGCCATTGTGGTTACATTTATAAAAATTTAGTACATAACCTTTGACTTAATGCTGTCAACGCTCATCTAACTAAAATGACAGTCAAAATTACTATCGAAATTTTAATTTTGTTTTAAAAACACCCAAAGGTAAATCAATAGTTTTCAATGGAATTTGCTTGTCTTAAAACTTTGAGAGTTATTGATAATATTGAAACAGTGGTGGTAATTTTGTTGTGCACTCACTAAACTAATTTTAAATTATCCCTGTCTTCTTTCAACTAAAGTAACAGAAAGAAACAAAACACTTTTAGTGCTGTCAAATTAGACAGTACACGTCATTTCTACAGACGTTTAATCTATCATTCGGAAAATATTGATTAAAAACATCACGATTAGACATGTCCGCACCAATCTGACACGTCTAAACTGTTCCATCTCTTTTGTTTTTGTTTTATTTGAGAAAGATAGCATGCATCTAAAATAAGTTTAGTTTGTGAACAGCAGAATCACCACCAGTGGCATTTGCGAATTTCCAATAATTTGATTGGTCGACGAACCCATCAATGAGATCAAAGCCAACCGCCTGACACGTTGCGTATCGGAACTCGAATCTTTGTCATTCGCGCTCGAGTTGACTGCACGTCGTCGAAACACAAGCGCCGCCGTAGGCAATTAATGTAACCGAAGATCATCAATAAACATCTTTATCACTTCATCGCCTCTGACACTGGGAGTACTTATACATCTAGGGAGCAACTTCAAGTTTCCAATACATATTCAGTCACGCTCAGCTTTAAAGTTATAAGTTAAGTGTGCTGGTTGTTTTATTTATATCACAGCAAGAAGTATTTAAGTAACATGCTAAAGAAATCTTTAAGAAGAAACTAATTGTATAAGAATTAAATGGTAACTGCGACTTCACTTGTATATTACCAATAGCTGTCCCATGAGGAATCCTTGAGATATCGAGTTCTAAAATAGTAAATATCCTTCTTCAAGATACGGTCTTGTCTTTTGCTGAAGTTTAATTTAATTTTCCTACAGAAAGACTAGTCTACACCCTGCGCTTTTTCCCTTTCATCTTGGGTCTTCATAATTCATATAACACATTCTTGCTCAACCACGGCATAGCATAGCGCATGCACAGACCATAGACCATGTGCAAAACTCATAAGAAGCCTCTTCACACTTTGATCCAACGTCAGTGGGTTTGCGTACTTCATCCGTTTTAAAAACAAAATGGCTGGAGACAAAATTAAATTGTAAAAAAAATGCGCAAATTATCAAACGTATTAAGTATTGTTTGATTTAAAGCAAAAAATAAAACGTGTTAATTATAAACCGACGATTGAAAAGGGGATAAAGACTTTCAGGTGCTATTCTTTAAATAATACTGTTTAAATATATAAAAAAATTCAAAGACCATCGCATAGATCGAGTTTGTTAATGCGTAATATAGAGGATATGCATAGAGAATAACATTTGAAGCCAGACAAATAGAAATTTGACATATAAAATGAAGATAAAAGCGCAATTGAAAGCAAACATGTGTAGACATAGCCAATTAAGTATACAATAGAAGCTATTATTGCATGCTTATGGGACTTTAAGGCCGAATGCGTCTTGCCTTGATAAGAAATTCTCAAAGTTCAAGTCTTATTAAAACATACAAAATGTGATCTACCAAACGTCACTTATATTACAACACCGCGAATATGCATTTTTTACGTTACCCTTTTTTTAATTTATCAGAAAAAAAAAATTCTACGCCTTTTCGACCAATAGCATCCTAATAAAGTGGCCAATAAGAGGCTTTAATTTCAAAAATTTTATCACTGCCAATGTTGTCATTTGTCGATTTTTGACATAAAAACCGTGAATTTGCACAAACGTAAAGTAGCGAAAATTCATGTTCGCGGTGTCGTAATATAAGCGACGAACAATTAAATAATCCACTACAGTGTTTGTTATTTTTTAAAAAAAATTGTGACGAAATCATCAATACCCCTTTAACTATGGACAAAGAAGCAGTAACAACTGTGTTAAATAAAACCTGATTCTTGCCAAAGATATGGTTTGTATAGCGCAATGGAAATTTAAAGTAATATAAATAATAAATACGCGGTTTTATAACTATGGTAAAATCAAGAGCGATAAAGAAATATAAGTTTATAATTAAAACTTTATTGCCATTATAATTAAAGAGCTGCACTACTACTCGTAGTTACTAGTTTTGAGGCACGTTTCATCAATTACAACCATTTAAAAGAATGGGACGTATGACGAACCACCAGCTCTAGCCGTCATTCCTTGTAAGGCAATCGAGGTACGATCGACGTCGCGCCGAGCCTTTCAAATTGGTTTTATTAATTTGGGCTACTGACGAATATCAGATTAGATGGTTTTAACATTACCTTGCACTGGTTGGTTTAAAAATAAATATTGTTTAAGAACAATTCATATTGCATTATTAATATACAGGATGTCCAATGAGATGAGAACTAAACGGAGGCCATATTATATATACTCGGTTTCTCCGCGTCAAATTGTGACGACCCCGATGTCTAGTAATGGTTGAGAAATATGCAGTTGCACTCACTGATTGATAACACCACCTTAATCTGTTACCACAGCGTCAGTGCTCGACATTGTCGTGTTCCGTTCTGAAATTTAGGTCGCCTGGTAAATTGGCACACTTGAATAAGACTCCGACTAGGCTAGGCTAGTGACGTCTATAGTAAATAGGCTCTCTACTCTCTAGTACCTATTATCGTCAAGAAACCCATCTGTTTTTTCGCCACCGTAGGACATAGACAAAATGAGGAAAATAGAAAGAGTCCTCTTCGTACTATGTGGGGATTTTGGAAGCTAAACCTAGTTTTGGTGATTAGTTATACCTACTTAATTGGAATCCATTACATGTATGGAAATTGAAAGTTTTGTCTTCTCCAAGTCAAACACTAACGCGAACGTTACAAAGTCCATCAATCATCTGAATAAATTTCACCAGTTTTATTTAGCGAAAACTTTTTGATGTCAAACTTTAGGATTGGATTTCCAAGGAGTGCTATCGACTTATTATTGTTCTAATTATTAACAATTTGATTGCACTCCTTGCCCGATGGAAATTGTTATTGTTGTTTTTCCTATTTTCCTAGTTCTTATTTTAAGTTATAATAAATGATTGATTATCCATACAAACTTTCAACCGTGTCAAGTGTGAGAGCTTACGTATTATTGTTTTTTTTTACCTTTGTTTAATTTTGAATTTTCATTTACATTGGTACATTTAAGCCAAATTTTAGTATCTTCACGTCCGTATCCCCTAAGTCTTAGGGCCTAAGAGGTAGGCAGAAATACATCCAGGATACCCACGACTAGACGAAGAAGAAGAAAAAGTCCCACAATATTATAGGTGGATCGCCAACCGAGCATATACCCAATTCCGGGGAACGTCATTTTTTACTAACAATTGAAAAGGACACATTTTCTTTTAATTGCGCTACCCGGAGATCGAAACCGGGACCTCTAGAAGTCAAGTCCGGCGCCAGACTACTGGACCACAGAAGCGATTTACAACATAATAGATAAATTTTCACATTTACAAATACTGGTGGTCGCCCGTTGGTTGAAATTCGGCCATAATAAATTTTAATATCATGTTGATAAGAACGCCATCTTCATTTCTCAAGACCAACTACTTTGTTTCCAAACTTTTTAGTGTGCCATCTGTGATCTTTTATCGTTATCATCAATATATTTGTTTGTGTGTGTCAAATGCACGGTAGTGTGGATAAAGTTTTATTTATTCATGTAATGTGCTTTATAAGCACTATTATTGAAAAATTTTAGCGTCCTCCACTTCTCTTACATACAAACTATAAGTGTGCCAAATTTTATGCTCCTGCGTCCCCGCAGTTCCCGCAGACCCCGCATAAGCCACGTTATTGAAAAATATTAGCGTTCTGCACTTCTCCTACACATAAACTATAAGTGTGCCAATTTTTATGCAATACTTGACTAACAAAACAGAAATGTAATCAATGTAATCGGACTACGTCTTAATGAATTATAGCACTGTCGGTTTTATTTTATCCCCCATCCTATAGAAACCCCCTAGTTAAAGTGATTAGAAAGTAGCCTATAACCTTCCTCGAAACTTAAAATACTTGCCACTCAAACTTCGTTGACACCGATTCAGCAGATTTGGTGGCAGAAAAAAAAGCGCAAAAATTTGTTTTAGTATTTGCCTTTGTTAATATTCACACTAACATATACAGGGTAACATCTAAAGCACCGGTCAAATTTGAAAAACGTTTCGGTATCTATAACACTTTCAATCTCTTTCAAATACAAGATGCATGGTTATAACGTAAACATAGCATAAAACTGGGTCCTATCGACGGCAGTCGCATTCGCAGGCTGGTGACGTCATTACTCGTACTGGGTACGACGTAGTGCGACCACAGACTGTTTTAAATGAATGTTTATAAAAGTAAATGTTACAATTTGTCAATCATGTTAAAAATACATTACTATTTAAGCTTTTACCCTTTTTTTATAGTTAAAAAGTGAAAAAAAAATTTTAGTATGAGACCCATTAAAAAGAAAGGAAACATGATGAAAATGAAAGGAAAAATAAGTTACAGTCGAGTCGGGGTTGTGGTGAGTTTTTAAGGGTAAATATCGGCTTATATCTCGATTTCCAAGTCCTTAGGAAAAAAGTTAAACGGAAAAGTTGTAGGTACGAAACGATAACTTAACTCAAATATTTATTAATATACATTTATTTCATTCTTAACACCAAAGTTAACAATTTACATACGTATTAAATAGCTTGCAACACAATTTATATTTATATCATTGTTACGTTGTTGGTTAGCATTACCCAAAAGATTTGTAATCATTAGTTGGACTAAAAACATAATCTCCGTAAAGAAAGATAAAGTACCTTTCTTAAAATCTCTACATTTATATGACAGATGTGACTTTGTTATATCTACTTTGACATGAATGCGGATGTTTGTAATATTTGTATTGGACATAATAATTTATGCAGCATAATCATCTTGAATATTTAAAAATATTTTACATATTACAGATAAATCTAAATGCTATCATCTTAAACAAATCCCAAATACAGAGCTCCTAAATTTGGTGAAAATAAAAAATAAATAATATGTAAATACCACGGCACATTTTATTATTTATACCTAAATAAATTTAATAAATACATAGATGCAGTAATACCACATGAGTAAAGAAAACGAGTCCGTGTCCTTTACTCGTGTGATAAATACATCTGAGGTCCTCAGCTCATGTCGGGAGTCACAAGTAACCACCATGGATTCGTATCAGTCGACCTGTGGTAGTAGGTATTTACTAGGTGGCAAACAACGACTTAAAAGATAAAAAATAATGTTTACAGCCTCTGTAGTCTAGCGGTCCGACGTAGGATTTGCCTTCTTGAGTTCCCGGGTTAGATCTCCACGTCGGGCAACTAAAAAATATAAATTAAATTTAAAATTTTATAATTAAAATAACGTTGGCCGGGTTTGGATATGGGCCCTGTGGCTATAGGCTTGCCACCTATGGGTAGTAGTGTCTCTACCTACATATTCGAGGATATGGGCGTGAAGATAATTAATTACTTTTTCTAAAAAGAAGAATAAGTTTGATAGCGGTATCTACTTAAAAATATATGTCTAGTGTCTAAAGGTCATGGTCATCTCTTTCCATTAGAAGCGCTATAAATTGCTTGTTCGGTGTCCTCTCACTTAAAAAAATGACGACGACTAAGCAGGTGGCTCTCCTGATAGCAACTCTACTATAGCCGAAGACAACCCTTCACTTATAATCTGTATACTGGTGGGTCGTTATCTTATGGTTGGGATTATAAGCCACGTGTTCAAACCTAACAACCACCCTCTAATGAAACAAAACAATGACGACAACTGACACTATTGCAGCAGGAATATGTAAGGGATGGTACCAATTTGGACGGGCTGCTTCGTAAGGCGTAAGTACCTTAACGCCCGTATCCCTAAATAGGTAGGCAAAGGGCACCTACAATAAGTTACTCAATCCAACACACAATGTGATAGGTCGCAAACCTATATCCTATTTATTTGATATTACAAAATATGAAAAATGTATCCATCGAGCACCTTTCCAATCTTAAACAATGTTGTTTTTATTAGAGAAAACACAATATTTGAATTGTCGGACCCGTGAATTAAACCCAAGACGTAATGTATTCAATACTAACACATGACCACTAACCCACAGGGGTAATTAACATTTGCTTAATTTTACATGTTTAAATATGTCAAAAATATAAGTGCGTATAGATAATAGAAATACGATCGATGCGGCAAGATAAAGGCTCGAGTATCTCGCGTGAGGCACTCACTGATATAAAGAGATAAAGAATGCAGATCATGCGCACTGATAAAGTAATCACATGTACTCGTATCAGTTACTTGCTACTAAGTGTGGGAGGACGGATCAAAGTAACGAAAAATAAAAGGCAAAATTTATTTACCTTCGCTTCCATTTCTTTTAGCTTCTTGATTTAAGCGCTAGATCTGAGTTTTATATTTTCATCGTCGACATTTGGTGAAACTTTATGACAATTAATTGAAGTTTGCTTTCATACTTTTACTGACTGCTATTTTATTGGTTTTCAGATTGTATTACCTATCTTGTTTTAAAATCAACACGCTAAAAGTCTACAAGGACCGAACGACATAAGAAATGGCAAAAAAAAACAGGACATAAACCAGGACACATATTTACCTAAGTATCATAAAGAACTGACTGTCAGTGGATCAAAAAGTGATTGAAAAAAGACCACGAAAAGGACGATGTACTTCGTGTATGTAGTACACTTTTGAAGTGAAAACTTCTTTAGCGGCGTTACGTACTTTTTTGGATAGGTAAAAACCTCTAAATTCGCATCAAGATACGTGACCTGATCTAAAATTCGTAAGACGGACGGAGATTAAACAGCCGGCGCGGTGTAGGAGAGGAAGTATCCCCTCTCTTTCTACGGCGCGGCGGAAATTTATATCTGCGCCTTCTGTTTCGTTTAGACGGCGCAGGGCGCTTGCGGGAATCTTAGTGTTGTCATGTTTGTGTACGATAGCGCAATAAATGAATATTATATTCTACCACATAAATGATAGTACTTTCATACTCATAATTGAAGCAATTCATGCAAAATTATTCCCTAACCATTCCAAAATATCAAAAATGCACAACGTTAATGTTCAAGTTTTCACTTCTGCACTCCCGTAGTACAACCCGTCGTTTTTTTTTAACTATCTCTCATCAAAAAATTTAGCCCAACATTTTTATGTAACGTAATAATAAAAAGTTATTTAAACTACCTTTACAGATTTAAGAGTATCATAAAATGTACTTTTTATTAATATTTGCATAAAACGTGATTCATTCGTGTTAGTCTGCTTGTTGCAAGTAAAGGTTAAAAAAAAACACAAAAGATGCTCCTTTATTTACTAGTGCGCTTAAAAACTGTATTACTATCTTTATAAGTATTGAAAATTAGTAATTTGTGAAAGTAATATTGATGTAAATGAAAGTTGTTTCTAAAGTTATTTGGCTTTAATTACATCGATACAGCACCAAATTAAAATCTTAGATCCAGCTAGATTTTATCAAGACAAAAATTTTAATATCATCTGATTAAGCTAAAATTGTATTCCTTTTAGCATAAATATTTGTAAAGCTTATATAAGTATTTGGAAACTATGTTGGGTAAATGTAATTATAACAGATTTCGGTCGGAAACATTTATCTTATAACATTAATACATTTTTATTTAAAATATCTATATTTACTTTTTCGTATTCAACTAAAAGGCAGAGCAAGACGAGATAACCTTCATCTGTTTAGAGATTAAGCAATTTAAAAATAATTTTAATTATGCATAAGAATACCTTTTACTGCAATATTTTCAAAATTAATCATATGTAAATAAGTAGCCAGGACGCCGGCAGTAATTAAAATACCTTGTATTTTCAGTAACCCAGACTCAGTACCTGTACTAAAGGTGTATTTTTCAAAACTTCTCTAGGCATCGATTACTTGCACTCTCTCTTTTTAGATATAGCTAAGTACTTACTTACGTCATTGATTTGGCGTAATGGGTCCTCAAAAAAGATAAAAATATTTTATTAATAGCGTTTATTTAATCATAGGCTTACTTCTAAATTACATGGTATAGTAATAGCTCCCGAGCAATCAGCAATTCTTCATATTCGCTACCTTTTTGAATCAATAAAAAATTAAATTCATAAAATTGAAACCAGTGATATATTTAATAAATAAATAAACATTAGTTTAACTTTAAACTTATAAAATATACTTTTGTAAAATAACATAAATATAACGATATCGGCAAAACATTTGAACAGGGAGAATATCAAATAGATTCTATACTTCTTATCGTCGGTGCTTGGTGGAATTCCATTCTCGATGCAATTTACTTAGAAACACTTGTACTTTCCACAATATATTTTATTATTTTTTATTTTAATGGTTTAGCCAACCGGTTTCGCTATACAAGCATCATCAGGGCTATATAACATAGTTGTTATGTTATGTATGTGTTATGTACTATGTTATATAGCCCTAATGATGCTTGTATAGCGAAACCGGTTAGCTAAACCATAAAAATATTAAATAATAAAATATATCGTGGAAAGTACAAGTGTTTCTAAGTAAATTGCATCGAGAATATCAAAATATCTAAGGTAGAATTTAAGAAGAGTCTGAATCACGCTCCTCAATTTATTCTCGTTCCTTTACTGTTCACGCTGTAAAATTGTGGAACTCACTACCACACAGTATTCGTGATAGTCCATCCTCGTCCCTTTGATTACCTTGATACTTCAAGTAAAATTCAATGAAGGTTAATGTTGACTACGATTTTTAAAATCATTTATTGCACGTGATGACTAAAATCTTCTCTGTAAATGACATTTCTTTGATGACATTGAATTGTTAAAACATCAGTCAATAAAACTTGAAATTTCGAGTTAAATTAAATAAATGTTTAACGATATTTTTTCCTCTCTTAAATTGCTAAGCAGAATAGACTATGAATTAATTAAATATTACACTTTATTATGTACCAAAATTTTAAAAATAATACACACTTTTTCACTTTTAATATTTAACTGAGGAGCATAAAGGTGGTCTTACCGCTTCAAAGCGATCTCTGCCAGACAACCTTAGATTGAAGGAGACAATTTTTGTAATTAAAAATCTAAGGTAAGGCTTTATAAAATAAAACTTATGCTAATCTAATAAACAGATTGTTTTTATTTTATATAATACATACATGCTAAATAAAATACATTAAATATACATACAAATGGAACATACATAGAAATGGAATGCACGATCTAGAAAGGAAGAGAAAAAAGAAGGAAGTGATACGTCGCCTAGACTACTCCTGCTACCATCATGACAGTGTCATGATCCAGTCAGAAGGGGTAGGGTAGCCGGTAAACTTGGCCAAACATCTCGGCCACAGGACAGCGACGCATCTACAACATCTATGGTGTCTATAGGTCACAATTATCGCTTACCATCAGGAAAGCCGTGTGCTTTTTAGCTGTCTCATTATTTAAAAAATAGCTTATTTCGTGAAATCGTCGTTTATAGTAATTGATATTTCCGTAGACGATATCTAAAGTTCTAACATTGCCAGTTAGGTGCATTTTAAATCCAGTTACCAGAATATATTACAAACAACTTGTTCTCTATAAATAGAAAACTATCAAAACCATTAACGCGTGTGCATTTTTAATAACATCGAATTCTCAGATTGTGTTTTTTTTTAATCTGGTTTTTTCATTTAAAACTAGAGTGAAGTGGAATGTTGCGAGCGCCACCCTTAAAAAGCCT
Organism: Calephelis virginiensis; assembly: GCA_002245475.1. NCBI lineage: Eukaryota > Metazoa > Arthropoda > Insecta > Lepidoptera > Riodinidae > Calephelis > Calephelis virginiensis. The sequence goes on from NJDC01001450.1 coordinate 41,845, forward strand.
AATTTAATTTAACAGGTAGGCAGCGTTTATTTAATCATAGGCTTACTTCTAAATTACATGGTATAGTAATAGCTCCCGAGCAATCAGCAATTCTTCATATTCGCTACCTTTTTGAATCAATAAAAAAATAAATTCATAAAATTGAAACCAGTGATATATTTTTAGTTTATGTTCTTTTATACTTAACGCGTAATTCCCTTTTTTAGTAATGAAATGTTCTTTGTCATTAGGTATAACTAATCAGGTATTTTACTTTGTTAATAAATAAATGAAATAAAACTTGATGATGTTAAAAAAAATATCTTCATGCCCATATCCCCGAAATGGTAGGCAGAGTCACAACCAGGGCACCTACGACTAGCCGAAGACACTAAGTCCCACAATGTGATAGGTGGCAAGCCTATCGCCAACCGGGCATAAATCCAATCCCGAGCAACGTTTTTTTTTTATTAGAAAATTGGAAAATTCCAAATTTCTTTTTGTTGGCCGACCATGGATTCGAACCCGGGACCTCATGCAGTCAAGTCCAAGACCTGGGCCACTAGACCACGGAGGCGATAATTTTTATTAATTCATATTAAATTAAGTTGATTTTACTCCTTGGACTTCTAATCTATGTTTTGTTAATCGTTTACAACATTGATTCTAATTGAGCGATATAAACATAAATAATAGTAAAATATTGTGATACATTTTTTTTCTTATTTAAACAAAGTTGTTTGTTAAAAAAAGTAGGCAGTAAAAAGTAAAAATTAACTTTGTTTTCGAAAATTCGCTTGTATAATTTTAATTAATTGTATGTAATATTTTGAACAATAACTATTATTTGTAAATTTTAAAGTTTCATGGATCATTTTTTATTAGAAAATTGGCAAAACCCAATTTTCTTTGTGTTGCCCGACCCGGGATTCGAACTCGGGACCTCATGCAGTCAAGTCCAACACCTGAACCGCTAGACCACAGAGGCGATGATGACATTAAAGAGTAGGTACCTACTGTATAGTTTTCGTGTTTAATAATGAAATTTATGTTTACAAGTGCAGTGTAAGAAACGTCGAAATCTCAACAAACAGCCGAAGAAATAAGACGAAATCTTCCTAAATCTTTATTAATTATTTTATGAATAATGTGACTCATTTTCTCTTATAATGTAACTAAGCTATGGTCTATTTTTGTATAAATGAAATTACGCTGGCTGGCGGATTCCATCGAAAGATTGGATACCTCATTAAAATAGAATGACGGTGCAAAACTTGAATATTATAGAACATGAGAGTTGTGATCGGGGTGTAGTTTCGAGGATTTTTAACAATAAAAAATACAATGTGTCGTAATTGTCCTCCTTTGACACGTCACTTCGGTAAAATTATAGAGAGTAACACAGAACTTAGCACTCTTTAGGTGTTAAAATTGCCATAATTTTCGGAAGCGGCATCTACCACGCCTCTACTTTAACCAAGCCGACTTTTTGCCTGTTTTGAAATTTTGAAACTCAATTTTTTTAATGATTTGTGGCCGCAACCGATACATCGAAATTGGATGATCGGAAACATAACCTCGAGATCGATCGTGTGAAAATTATTTTAGGTGCTTCCTTATATGTTATGTGATTCTTAGTAATAACAGGGTTTGAGGTTTGTTTTTTTACTTTGAATCTGATTTGAGGGACAGTTATAATAATATAAACCACTAGCCTGCGCTTGCAGCTCCGTCCACATTGGAGTTAATGTTTGTTATTTTACTTAGGGCCACTTGCACGTTTATGGGCTAAATATTTAGCTTTGAATAACCTTCTAACTTGGGTTAAAACTCTTTATATTTGACAGTTTAATTCATAGATTACTGAAACCAACGAACGTGCAAGTGGCCCTTAATACCACCGCCTTAACTATTCCTGCCGCCGTAACGTCATGACGTGTTCCGGTTCGGAGGGTAAGGTGGCCGGTAAACTTACTTTTGCTCGAGGCCTAACATCCCGGCCTCTGGTTGGCAACGCACCATTACCACCTTTGGTGTCTCTTGGCGGCTCGAATTTCTTACCGTCAGGAAATCCGTCTGCTTGTTTGCCTTCCAATGTCATAAAAAAAGTAAAAATCTTACTGTTAAGAGTTTTTTTTTCGTGACGGAATAAGGAAGAAAAATCAATAGATATAATATTTTATAAATATCAGGAATATAGGAAATACCAAAAAATATTTTTATAAATGGTATAATATGCATAGCTTTACGGTATTATTAAAATAACTTATAATAAAAGATTTTTCGACGGTGATACCTCACAATATTGACCCTTTCTTTTTTAGAAGGTTATATTAAATACAAATGTACTTTTTCTCTTTAGATATGCTGTAAACATTGTACCTAGGTTTTTTTGTTTGAATAATCAGAAAAAAATATCTTTTTTTGAATCAATGAGGATATAGTGTTACAAAAACTTTATTCTACACACCTAACTCTAGCACATCTTATAAAACTATAATTATTATTACGTATTTTGACTGACATTTTCGAAAGGTTTGAAAAAAAACCGTTTGTATTGTACAGTAAGAAATAAGTACTAGAAAGAGAGAGGAAAGAAAAAGGTAGAAATGATCGTGAGAATATAATACGATGTTGACTTTATATAATATTGTTTAACTGTTATTTTATAATTTGCGTATAATTTTGTAACAGAGAGCCTCGCACTGGCAACGAACCATTAACGTCTTAGGTGTCTATAGGCGACAAGTACCACTTATCAACAGAAATTAAGTCTGCATGTTGCCTTCTCTATAGGTATGTAAAGAAAAATATTGAGCTATTGTTTCAGAGCCCTAGATTATATTCTTGCAACGTCAAATATTTAATGACAACTTTAAATATTTTTGCTTGTGTTTAAGTATGCAATAAAAATAGCAGTATTTTTGATCCAATTGAATTTAAAATCCCTGAAGAGGTAGGCAGAGGTTGACGTAACTATTTCACAGGGATTTTTAATCTAATGAACAGAATGCAATAATACTTTATATATTTAGGGATTTTTATTCTAATGAATAGAATACAATTCTAATGAATAAAATAACAAAAATGTTATATATTTATTCTGATGAATAGAATGTAATAAAATTTTATTTTACATAGACCATACAAATTAGATGATAATTAGGCGAATGTAGTTAATGCCACAATGTAACACCTGACCAATTTCGCCTAACGCTATTTTTTATTGCGAAATTGAAAAAAACTCCTTTTACGAGTGACGTCAACCCCAAACCATTAGATCACAGAAACGTTCAAAAGCAGATTGAATTTGTAATTATTAGCATCAGTGATATTAATTCAATGTTTACACTTGTTTTTGTTAAAACTGATAGACAAATTGATGTAATTTAATAAAAAAAATATTTTCATCGAATGTAATGTTACGTACTAACAGATCCCTAACATATTTAAGTAGAATGTTAAGATACTGAGCACATTAAAGACAGATATTAGGATTATTGTAAGTCGATTAGATACGCTCTGGATATGAATAGAGTATCTTGTATCGGGTCAATTAGCTATATTATAACGTCACGACGCTATAAATCTTGGTTTGTTATCACTATAAAATGAAAGTCATTTATAATTGACAAGGACTTGACGTGCGAGTAATTACATTTATCATAAAAGTTATGTCATTATTGAGTGACGAATTTAATGTTTTTCATTAATTTTTACGGGAACAGTTTACTTCTGTAGATGGCACTTGGAGAAATTATTATTATTTATAAAAATCCTCGAACTTTTACACTATGTTATTACTTTTGGTTTACCGGTTCCGCTGAATAGAGCATTTTCAGATCCATGAAGCTTTAAAATTTACAAATAACAGTTATTGTTCAAAATATTACATACAATTAATTAAAAATTATACAAGCGAATTTTCGAAAACAAAGTTAATTTTTACTTTTTACTGCCTACTTTTCTTAACAAACAACTTTGTTTAAATAAGAAAAAAAATGTATCACAATATTTTACTATTATTTATGTTTATATCGCTCAATTAGAATCAATGTTATAAACGATTAACAAAACATAGATTAGAAGTCCAAGGAGTAAAATCAACTTAATTTAATATGAATTAATAAAAATTATCGCCTCCGTGGTCTAGTAGCCCGGGTGTTGGACTTGACTGCATGAGGTCCCGGGTTCGAATCCATGGTCGGCCAACAAAAAGAAATTTGGAATTTTCCAATTTTCTAATAAAAAAAAACGTTGCTCGGGATTGGATTTATGCCCGGTTGGCGATAGGCTTGCCACCTATCACATTGTGGGACTTAGTGTCTTCGGTTAGTCGTGGGTGCCTTGGTTATACCTCTGCCTACCTGTTCGGGGATATGAGCGTGAAGATACTTTTTTTTAATAAAAATAACCCCAGAATTGTTCATTTGCTGTTTGAGCTTTGTTTGTATTTTTGATAATGAAAACAAACCCAAAAAAGTTGATTGATTATTGCTAAAAAAATTGGTCACATTTTAAATAAAAATATGTATGGTTAATGTAAAGTACGTTTTGTTTCCTATCACAAAATCGGCTATTTTACGGTAAGTTTGCTACTTCTTTGTACAAAGTAATATTTCATCCGTTATGTTACATTACTGTGGGGAAACAAAATTAATAGCATGTTTTCAACAGGCAACCAGACGTGAAATTGGGAATGTTTGGAGTGTGCCGGCAAGACAAGTGTGGCGACAACAGGCGAGCATCCTAGCCAGGGCATTGTGCAAAAAGGGTTTTACCCGCAAAAAAACGTACACAGATCCACCGAAGTTCCCATTGTGAAACCATTAAGTTCCGAGCAAATGTTACGAAAACATTTTAGTGGTTGTACAACGTGGTCTCGCTGGATTACACAATATTCACAATAGAACCCAACGTTCAATCTTCTTAAGGGTCTTTCGATTTTTTTCGCATGTTTGATTTCGTTGAGCGTTGGAGTCAACAAGGTGGACTTCGGCAAACTAGTAAACAATGGTTGCGTCATGGTCAATAGGACACGGCTGGTGATTTGGATTCATTTTTTCATCCCTTCTGGAACCATTTGCAGCACTTTTACTATTCAGTGTATTGAAATCCAAATATTTTATAGTAAAAAGTAAAAAAAAAAAGTATCTTCACGCCCATATCCCCGAAGAGGTAGGCAGAGGTACAACCAAGGCACCCACGACTAGCCGAAGATACTAAGTCCCACAATGTGATAGGTGGCAAGCCTATCGCCAACCGGGCACAATTCCAATCCCGACCAACATTTTTTTTTTATTAGAAAATTAGAAAAATCCAATTTTCTTTTTGTTGGCCGACCCGGGATTCGAACCTGGGACCCCATGCAGTCGAGTCCAACACTCGGACCGCTAGACCACAGAGGCGATTATTTTATAGTAGAACTACTTAAATGTATAAATCTAAATAATGTTATGGAGAAATAAATCATATTCAAATCTTAGATTGGTGATTTAGTTTTAAAACATTCTCTTGCGTTTGAATTTATATGATATTAACTGCATAGTTTATTTAGGATAATATGAGTGATTTATTGATTATTTTATAACTTATCACATAATAATACTACCCGATGAAATGTATTTCACTAATCATGATTATCCTATTAATATTATAAATGCGAAAGTTTGTAAGTATGTATGTATGGATGTTTGTTACTCTTTCACGCTCGAATGGCTGAACGGATTTGTCTGAAATTTGGAAGACAGATAGATTGTGACCTGGATTAACATATAGGCTATTTTTAATCCCGATCGCACACCGGGTTTCTGTGAAAACGCGGGCGAAGCCGCAGGTAGCAGCTAGTAAATAATATATAGAGATTTAAAGCATAATATAAAGTTTAATTTAACAAGTTCATTAAAAACTATAACAAATTTAAATGTTGTTCCTATATTATAGTAAATTTCATAAAGTGGTCTTAGATAAAAAAGTTTTAGTGTAGTAATTTATAAGCAATTTAGAATAAAGGAGTGTGAAATTCTCACAATGGATTTTTGATCACCTTTTTTAGGGTTCTGTTGTGCAAAATTGATTTTGTGAAGATCGTTATCGCAGGCGCCACATTCATTAAATGAACATTCACAATTTTATCTTTTGCCGGAAACATTTTTGTAAGTAATTAACATGTGTTAACATTTAATACGATCAAATAGTAAATAACATACTTTTTTGTTGTTGTAACACATTTTCATTATTACTGCGTATTTTGCCCTTCATTGTCTCGGAAACCAATTTCTTTCTTATCAAGTAATTCGTAAGAAGTTTGTTTTGTTTGTCACTAACACCGTGATTAAACATTGAAGGTCGATTTTTACGACGACTCACTCACATTTTTGCTACCGTTTTACCTGTTTCTACTGACATTAAATCAGCGCTCGTCATTATCGTTTGTTATCAAGCAGAGCGGGGTAGCCGGTAAACGTACTAACTAGACACTTGTGCCTAGTTTGTGTTACATCATAAAAAATAACTGTTGAGGTGACAACTTGGTTATTGCTGTATTTTACAAATAGTTTAAAAATTCAACATTCTGGCATATCAAAGTTATCAAAATGTCAACTCTATTATACCAACCGGATGACGACCTAGTGGCAAAGTTATTATTCCCTATAGATTGTAAAATATTGTATATTATAGTACCACTTGAAAATTTAGCGTCGTCTTATTTGACAATGTAAAATGTATTGTATGTATCACCACGACACCCCTAACATAAATCTCCAATAAACGTTCCATGACATACAAATATATCCTGAATTAGTTCAGACACACAATCACGCCTCCGTTTCTACAACTCGTGCCATTACCGAGATTTATAAGCTATTACAATTCAACTCGTAAATTTGTATCGACCTTACAATTTCATACAATAACTTTGAATTCCGGGAGACGGAAATATATGGCAAACCAATTATTCACAGAGCAGTCGACCGGAAGTTTTCGAGTATTTTATCGACGTGTCTATTGAGGTGAACATAGATTCTAAGCAAATATGAAATGAGCAAAATATTTATGGGGTCCACTAAGCCGACAAGAAAAGAAGATTACAACGAAATCCCTTATTGCTTGTTTTCTTTACAATTCTGCAGCCGAAGCTTAGTGGTTGTATCACGTAATACTTAAAAGTAACGCGCTACTATATCGGTTCAAAAAACTGCTTCACCACTTCCTTGATTCGATCACACTATAAATAAAAAAGAATCAAACCGCAAACACCGTTTCGTGTGAAATATAACGGATCCTTTCAGTTTTTTAAGCATTCGGACATCTTAATTGGGTAAAAGGTTGCATGTATCAGAATCAGATACAAAATAATTGATCTTATCGTCTAAAAATGTTCGACTACATTTTTGTAATATCAAAAGTAAATAGTTATTTTTACAGCTTCGTATCTGAAGGCAGAACTTTCCAATAGTATGTGTTTGTTTTTATTTTCTGTAGGAGGCCTACGTCGAAGAATCGAAGTCATACATGACAAGTACACCTTAGAAACCCCTCGTATTTTCTAATCAAAATGACCCAAGTCATGATACTTGGGTCATTCGCTTTAATTCTTAAAAGTTAGGTATCTGAAGGCCTAACTAAAACCTAAGTGCAAAAAAAATGTATTCGACAATTTGGGTATAAATAATAAATAAATATCCCTGGACGTGTTACACAAATTGAATATAACTCCAAACTTAGCAAATTATGTGCTTGTGTTATGGGTGTTAGTCAACGATTCTAATACATATAAATACTTCAATAGATACCTGAATAAATTCATTAAACACCTCGACCTGGAAATGCAGACATCTAAATGTTAATAACACAAAAGTCTGCCCCGTCGGAAATCGAACGCGAGCCTCGCGGTTGCTTAGTAGAACTAGACGTGTAAGCCCCTTGACTAACGAGGCGAGAAAAGAAGCGGTATATTATAGTACATTCTACAACAAAATGCCACTTGACGAATCGATGCAAGTTGAAGAGCATATCCTTTATAAATCCGTCGCCGATTGACTTCAACATCACTTATTATCATAAAGTCATTAATTAAAATCGAGGTGTCTGGCACTTGGCACTTTGATAAAATTGACAAAACATGAGATATTTATTTGATTTTCTCTTTAGTTAATGCGCAAGATTCAGTTAAGCTACTAGTATGGCGGTGGATACCTACCTGCCCAGCACTCCACCATCATTGTACTCCATCATCTTGTTGACCTTGATCTTGTTGACCTTGATCTTGTTGACCTTGATCTTGTTGACCTTGATCTTGTTGACCTTGATCTTGTTGATTTGACTTGTATGATCTATGCTCGGCTTTTACGAGCGACCTAGAAGAGAGGCATATGATCTATTTTACTCAGCTGACCCGAACCAACACGGGGACCGTAGTAAAATATATTCATTCAATAATAATTCAAGAGTAGCATCCCTCATTTAATTCCGTCTATCTTCGAGTTAGTTAAGGGAATCCATAGATAGCTACTAAAAGCTTCTGTATCTCTGAAAAAGCGTCATACTTATCGAAATTAATTATTTGAGTGATTGGGAGCATACAGATAAGACGTCCCCAACTCGACTTCATTCTAAATTTTCTTTTATTTTTATTCACACACTATCGACCCACCAAACATTATGTAGCCGAAGTTTATTTGTATTTATGTGCCCATTATCAAATCTTAAGTAGAGCTCATTCTAGTTTTGACTATATGCATTTACTGTTTATATTACTTTATTTCGGCCGTTGATCTAGCCATAAAATGCTTGACGATATATCGACCGTGAAGTTTATATCAATTTAACGTATTCTTATCAGTCATATAGTGGATATATTAATTGAAGAACATTATATTGATTAGTTTGTTTGAGAAAATTAAATGGAATATTTTATTGATGTTATTAGGCTATCCATCTCATATTATTCCAGATTAAAAAACAGTTTTCCTAATGCACTGATTAGTATCTAATTACATCATTAGTTAAATGAGGATATATTTAAAATTCTTTACTAATATTTTATTTTGTACAAAATCCGAAACGCACTATTAATATCATTGGTGTTTGAGTTTATGGTTTAAAATATGTTCTTAACAAATAAAAACTTCTTTAACGTGTTGTACTCAAAAGTCTACGGTTTCATCAGACTCATCACCTACTTATTTTTTTTAATTTCTGTTATGGGTTTTATTAACAATGAGATTTTCCACCTGTGTAGTCACGGGCTCTTTTGCAGAATAGACCATCTGCCTTCCTGCCAGTCCTCCGTCTCCTCTTCTTGTTTGGCTTCCAATATCATAAAAAAGAAAAGAAAAAGGTAGAATCCAAAGTGGTGCACATTTAAACACAGTACATTTTTTTAGTAATGAAGGAATAAATGTAATAAAAGTAAAACTGTAAAAAAAACGACTTCAATTTCACTACCTACCAAACAGTCTTGTGCTTTTTATATAACTCAACGACGTCATTGATGACGATGTTGTCGAGCTGTATAAAACTTTGTGTTGTTATTAATTATAGCCCAATAGCATTTGTCGGATCTTGAACCGAACCACCTCATAAAATATTTGCACACCACAAGTTGGTAGAATATGTTGGAATGCTTAAATAATTTTGTAACATCTTTGTAATACTCATATTCCGCAAATAAATATTTTTTATTTTCTTTCTTTTCCGAATCATACATTTTTGAAAAAAGTTACTTCAAAATCTGATCTTTACTGGCCAAGTAATCGCGTAAATAGCATACAAAAAAACAAGCAGTAGAATTGGGAAACTCCTCCTTTTAAGAGTTAGTGAAATATACAAATAGGTTGACGTTTCTGATAGTATGTAGAATGTACCATATGTACATACAAAATATGTTAAACGAACGTTATCTACATAAAGTGGGATTATAAATAAGTCGGTTTTATCGGCTACAGTACCAACGAATCGAATATAATAAGATCGGAAATCTACCGCCTAGTCGAGTAATCTTGTGCTTGCCTTTTATGAAATGTCTAAAATCTTTGCATTTGTCTATAAGCCATAAATAATTATCAATTCAAGATCTTTTCAATGTGATTTACATTTTCCAACATTATGAAGCTGTTATATCCTTCTAGTTACAATAGGGATTTCGTATGTTGATTAAAATATGTCTTATGAGTAGTAGACTATTTGGTTTTTAAAATAACAATATTAGGAAAATAAAAGCAGGTTATTCTATTTTTATTAGTTTCAGTCGATGATGTAGTGTTGGAATAAGTAAATGAAATTATAGATCTTGTTAGTGCTTTTAGCAGGGATGGAAGGTACACCATGTTGTAGAAAAGAAAGCGCGGTTTTGAATCACGGTGCTAGACTTGCTTTTGCATAATTATGTGCTTTTCCCAAAATTGTTGTATGGATGCGAGAATAGGGTGCATTGAAAAGCATGAAAAAAATTGTAGCGTTGGCTTGCTGACCATATACGTAACAGTTTAATCTGAGAAAGAGTGAGATTAAAAGAAACTGTTGGTGTAAAAATGGGAAAGGGTTTGCTCCGTTGGTTTGGCCATATGGATAGAATAGCAGATAAACAATGCGAATCTAGATGGATGTAGGTTACCTACACAGACATTCTACGTTCAAAGTGATCAAGATTTATCTAAAGTGATTTTCAAATCTCCGAACCAGCGTATTTGTGTAAAAAGGGACATAAATGTGAATTAGCTATTTTGCAAGGTCGTGACGTTTTGCATTCTATACTCTTAAAGCCTCTTTATGATAGATTAGATCTTTATGCCTTAAGGGACTTGGTGTGAATGTAAGTAGGTAAGTTAGTAGATTATTCCATAATTAACCTATTCCATTATTATAGCCTTATCGATTTTGTAACCAAATATATTCATGATAATATTGACGATCAAATACAGAACATACTTGACATAAATGACAAAAATGATATTGGGTTTTAATGTATTGTGGCAATATATTTTCATGTTTCTCATATCAACTTACGTGATACATATATATACCATAAGTATAAATTACTAAGTATCATACCACTACTATATTTGAGACATTACAGATCAACTAAGCCCAATTAGTTTTATAGTAAACTTTGTATCGACTATTTAAAACTCAAAAAACGAGTATGACCTATTTATTAGCCTGTTTCTATTGAGGTATCGCTATACAAAACTGTTTTATTTAAAATCTAAGCTCTTTTTTAAATATGTCCAATATTATTTTCTATTGAAGTAAAATCGTAATGGGTGTAACTTTAATAAACTATAGAGAAAAAATGTCATTAAATATATCTAAAATAATCGAAACCACTAAAAAGAGCCTTCCCATTGTCATCTTCAAATAATTCAATCGCAGTGAAACTGACGAAAATCAAAAAAAATCATGGTTTAATATTTAACTCAAAAACTATAGAGATAACGAAATCAGATCAAGATCTAATTTAATTGATGATAAAATTTCCACCTCAAAATCATAAATTTAGAAAAAAATAACCCAAATTCATTTCAGTATAAATGTGGAAAAATGATTGAAAATAAAACAATAAAAAAAACGCATACCGATAATTTAAAAAAACCTTCTCCTTTTGGAGTTGGTTGAGAAGTAATGGCATTTATAATTTTGCATATTATATAATTGTAGGTACGAGTGTATCGATATTAATTGACAAATGTTTTATTTCTAAATCCGGAATCACACCTGATTAGAATTAGTTCCATTGTGTGTCCATCTAAGTGAGGTCTTTTACAGTCGCATGAAATAGGACTGTCCGTATCAAAAGGGACGCCGACAATGCTGCACTTCTCAAACGCGTGCCTTCGATCTCTATTGATATAACGGACCAGAAACTGTATGAACACCTTATTCATTTTTTATAACGCGTCTTCAGGATTAAAATCCTAATAAAACGGTACACTTTTTGTACCCTTCCTTATATTAGGGTGTTGTACTTAAGGATGCCGTTATATCAAACAAAGAGTATCTATCGGTGTTACAGTTTTTTGACATAACTGTATCAGAAATACAATTCATAACATCAGTAGGGTCATGGATGGCTTCAAGGTGGAAGGAAGCAATATATTTTGCTCAGTGATCAACATTAAGTTATTGAATTACTTTCAAATATGAAATTTGGGACTGTTTGCGGTGCTTACATCTGTCGAACGTTTTTTGCTCAGCAGATATTGTGGAAGGCCTCTCATGTGGGCGCTTAATTATGGAGCACATTTATAAAGATAATGTAATATAATCCCCATTGCAAACAATTGCGTTGCTGCAAGGTGATGTGAGGTCTCTCAGCGAAATGTGTACAAAATGGGACCATCTTTTGATTGAAAATGTGACTCCAGGTGAAATCTATTGGCACGTTCTGCTGTTGAGCGTTCTGTCTCATTGTTTGAGTGAGTAAAATATTGTAAGGAATGGCCTTAAATTAAAACTGCAGCAAAATCTTAAGTTTCGCTATCTTATTATGACATTTATAAGTGTTTTATACGACACAGTGAATTAGCTATGAAAAATTTTGTTTTAAAAAGATGTGATATTTTTTGCAGGTGCAGGAAAAGTGGTTAACAATTACAATTTACATTATTAACAAAGAAGGAAGATCTGTATTTTTGGATGTTTGTAACGTAAACCCAAAGACTACTGAACTGATTTGAAAAATTCACCACCATTAGAATGTTACAATGTATGTATGTGTAATGTATGCGTTTCGAAGCCGCTTTGCGAAAGTTTTTAGTTTCCTATACTTAGTTTGTTTTTAACTTTTTTAGCTATCGTGTTCTCTCTTTGGTTCTTGTTATCATTGTCGTTTTCTAATAAAAATTCAAATAAACAAGTGGACGCAAACTGGTATGTATCCATCCAATAATCCAGTTTGCGTCCAGATAAATTTCAACATCTATATCTTTTTCTATTACGATACTTATGTGGACGCAAATTGGCAACTTTAATAGGTATAGTAAAATGGTAAAAATAAATTAACATCCTATCCTTATCACATATGTCCTTATAATAAAATAAAGGATAAAGTTAGAGAAAGTAAGATGAGTTCGCTTCCACTGTGGATGCAAACTGGCTGATTCTTAAAATTGGTGTGCTAGTTCACGTCCACCTCATTTTAACTTTTAAAAATACAATAATTAATCAAAATCATCATTATTTTTATTCATATTTTCATTTTCGAGGTTTACGAATAAATGCAATCTTTGAATAAACTTAAAATATTGAGAAATTACTTATGAAACGCGCGCCGGTTCACTATTTTTTAACTAAAATGTTTGATAATTACACACTTTTTTGCATAGCTAAGATTCATTATTTTTTTTAGACAGGAAAAGTTATGTGAACGTATCTTTTGTCTGTGTATGTGTGTTTCTAATATAATGTATTATAGGCAGAAACGACTTTTCATTTTTATAGTTTTTAAACGGTGTCCGCGAAATGGACGCGAACTGGGCGGTGGACGCGAACAGGCGCACTTACCCTATGTCCATCCGCACAAAGCCGGGACGTGCTAATAGTTACGAAATAAGTTGGAATGAATTAGTCATCCTGTACTATTAGTTGTAAGTACATATGTTAGTAAGATATATAGGCATAGGTTCAAGGTAAAAATTTTAGATAGGACAATTGTTTTCAGATTTTTTGCATTAACTTCAATGACATATCCAACTTTACAATTATGACATTAAAATATATAAAACATAAATTTATAACTTATTGATGACAGTCACCTTGCATTAACTCAATATCATATTATTACACACCATAACTCTAAAATTCACTTAAATGCTAAACAAAATATGGACGCTAATAATATTTTAAATGTAATTCCTACAAAGAAGCTTAAAAATTAGCTTACAAAAATAACAGTTACAAACTACATATCTGTCTATATACTACTCATCTGGTATACTGTCAGTGATTAAATCTCATCAGGAATATCTCGTTTTTTTTATTCTTATTAAAAAAAATTACAATTTTAAGCAAAACTGGTAATTAAAAACTTACTAAACACCACAAAATATCAATAAGAGGCAATCAGAAAACCGTAACTCTGAAGATAGTTAATAGGACCTGTAACAAAATTAATTGCTAGTTGAAAATTAATTATAATTAGATGTAACTTACTTATAATTAGGAGATAAATTTACTTGTATAATTAATTATTTGGTTGTTAAGAAATGTGCCTACTACTTCATCAAATTTGCTGTATAAATATTCATGCAATTAAGCGGGACATTAAAATTAATGTGGTTTACAGTATACGCTACTTCAGTAGATGTTAACATAACTGTTTTATTAAAATAAGAATATTGACTGGTTGATTAAACTCAAACAATTTATGTGATTTTTAAACATTAAAAAATAAAATTTAATAGAAATAGCCTCGCTTTTTTACTTTTGTTTTATTTACTTTAAGTTCAACAATTGGTAGTATCTACTTTGTATAATAAAGACAGGCAACAACAAGTCAATCATTGGTAGTTTTTAAAAGAGTTTAAGTAAGTTATCTTTTTCAGGACGGCATTTTTAAATCTTTATTACGTTTGTATTTAATTATTTTTATGTTGCATTTTTTTGCACGGCACACTGCATATTCTTCATTTATTATAAACATTATCTTTAGACAAAAATCTCTTAATGATATGAACTCGATTTTTTGTAATACCTTACATATTAATTTATGTTGTTACTGATTTCCTTAAAACAAAAAAAATAAGAAATTAATGCCGAATAATAATAAGATTTAAGTAAATATCTGACGGTTCTCCTAATGGTAATAGACATCTCAAATAGACATCAAAGATGTTACTGAAATGTCGCATTATTGTGGTTAAGATCTACTGGCGTGCAAGTCTACTGGCTAATCTGCCCCCTATTACGGCATTGACAATGGCGAATGTCGACGCTATGACTGTAGAAATAGGTAAGTCAGTGGTACCAATGCCGGCAAGCTGCTACACAGCAATCCACCACATATTTATGAATAAATGATATGTCAAACTAGTAGACAACGTGGTTAAATGTGGTACTCGTTAGGCTGACAAAAACTTTCTTAAACCTATGGATATAGTGATAATTACGAGCATCCTACCCTAAAAAATCCACAGCATAAAGCTGATAGAGATAACAATGATTGGTTTCGCCATTTCACAAGGTTTGACAAATGGTAGATTGCTGTGCTGTGGCTTGCCTGGATTAGGCATTACCCCATATCTAACCCCCTAAACTCATATTGTCAGTGTTAAGCGCTATCGTGCTTGTTATTAGAAGATAGGAAATCTTGTCAACTTGCGGCTAAGTCAAGGATCCTGGTGAAATGAAAGCGTTGCTCCAGTAACATTAATAAAGTTAATGATCGATGAGTTTACGACGATTGTGACAGGAAAAGTGCCTGTTTACTAAAAAAATACAAATCTCAAAGTTTTTGTGGTAAAATGTTGAATATTGTTCAGATACATTCATTTGTTCGACCAGAGAAATGGCATATGTTGGTAGTCGGCAAATACTCAAAGAGCATTGGAATCAAGCGGCAGATGACATATCCATTGCACAACACAATGACATAAAGGGTTCGATTGCATGCACTGCAATATATAAGGGCACTTCACGGTCAATTGTAACCCAACACTTGCAAAAAATACGAGCACGTGTGCAAATCAAACTATAAATCATAACTCTTTCACTATGTACGTACAAACAATACACAAGTACATAGTTATAGTCATAGACATAGCGTGTCTAATCTGGAATATGTAGTAATTGTTCTAAAGTCAAAATCAAGATAAATTTAAGATTAAATACCATTTATTGTACCCATGATAGTTTTAACAAAACAAAACAACTATCATAGATACAATAAATGTTTTTTTTTTAATTTTGTTTAAAATTAATACTCTACTGTATCTATGACTATATTTCCTGTGAATTATTTTAAAAATAGATGACCCGGCAACTTCATATCGCGTGATGTTGCCTAAAGATCGTTATATATTATATATATTTTTTTATGCAATATAAGTTTTATTACAATTCGTTTTTTTACGTCTGTATGTTAACATTGTACACAGACATATACGCTAAAACATGTCACAATATTTATATGGTATAATATAAATCAAGAAAAATAGTAAATGTTAAAAATTAAAGTAAATTGAAACAGAGTACAAAATTGCCAATAAAAACGGAAATTCAATTAAAAATAAAAACTTATGGGGAATAGGGAACATTTTTTTATGATAATGGAAGGCAAACAAGCAGACGGATTTCCTGATGGTTAATAATTCACGCCGCCTAGAGACACCAAAGGTGGTAATGGTGCATTGCCAACCTGAGGCCGGGATGTTAGGCCCCGAGCAAAAGTAAGTTTACTGGCTACCTTACCCTCCGAACCGTAACATGTAATGACGTTATGGCGGCAGGAGTAGGTAAGGCGGTGGTACCAATCCGGGCGATAAATTGCACATTATTCTGTTTTTATTAAAAAGGAAAATTAAATTTATTTATTTGCTGAATATGTGTGTTAGAAGTTGTTAAAAAAAATTACACCAACATATTCTACCACATCATGTGTGTATTGTTTTCATTAACAGAACTTTAGACATAATTTAATGGATATTAAGAAAAACCGATTGGTCTAACCGTTCTGGACTGTTTGTTTAACTTGTGTCATTGTTAAGAAATAACTCTCTTCGTCGCTCTTTATATCTTACTTTTAACAAAGTATTCTAAAAACTCAAAATTTACGTTGAAAACCAATCGCAAATATTTTGAATTGTATTAAAATTACTAGAATAAATTTTATTCCTTACTAACCCTAAGAATTCTATCTATATAATAAACTAACTCCACGGAATTCAGTTCTCTACATATTTGGTTCCCATAATGGATGCTAAAAATCTTAAAAAAACACACGTATATAAATAAATTAATTCTCATGGACATACAAGTTTTTTGTGTTTTTCCGTTTGACCATAATGGTCCCTAGACAAATATTGCAGTTTGCACATTGGCGCCGGAAATTTGATAGCTCCTTGACCACTATGTATACTTAATATTTTCACTAGAAATAAAAATATTAAACATAAAAACTAGGTTACAGTTTTAGCTAAAAATTTGTTAACATTATAAATAAATATCCCTAAAAAATTACACAAATTGAATCTAAATCCAAAGTAAGCAATTTATATACTTGTATTATTTGTTAGTCAACGATTCTAATACATAGAAATACTTAACTATGTACTGGTATTCTGGAATAAATTTAATAAACCCCCAAACCCAGAAATGCAGGCATCTTAATGTTTATCACACAAATGCCCGCTCCCGTCGGTAATTGAACCCGACCATCACGATTGGTCGGTGTAGTTAGGCGTTTTCGCTAGCCACTCGACCAACGAGGCGGTCATTAGTTTCTTACTGGTGTTTTACTGCTCATAAATAGTGTGTATGCAAAATTATGTACTTAAGTAGGATCTTAATTCAGTGTAAACGCAAAGTACATTCAGATACATTATTCAGTATAAAGCAATTGTCTCAAATACATATGCATAAGAGATGTAAAAAGCCGCATAAAGTTTGTTGTAAATATTAACGAGGGATAAATTTACATAAATTCAGGTACAAATGACTGGGACGGGACTCGATCACTCTAGATGGTGGTCGGCGATAAAACGACATCGTCACTATAAAGACATAATTTAGTCAGCGCCAAACAAAAAGTGTATCAGACAGAACTAGAGGAACGATGTTGCCTCCGCGTTTTAATTAATGATGGCAACTCGCGATTGAAATGTCTTCTGCAAAAAAATGTATGGCTTGGTTTTGTGGGATATGTGAAATGTCAATGCAGTTGAAACTTGAGAGTAACAACGTAAAAACGTACATAGTATACTAAATGTTGTAAACTTCCTATTTAAAATTGTCTTTTGTTCATTTTATATTTTTCTGTGAAGAAATTTCCACAAGTCACTATAATACGTTTTTAGAATGTGGTTGTGCCGCTTTGTATGTTGTTAGCTATAGAGCTAGCATAAACGCTACCCACCATTTATAAGCCCCTTGAATTTGAGTCCTATCCGGGACAGACATTTGTGTGATCAATATACCTTATCTATATTAATACGTGATGCCAAAACTTTGGACCCCATTTTACGAAAATTACGCAGACGCAGGAGCATAAAATTTGGCACACTTATAGTTTATGTGTAGGAGAATTGCAGAACGCTAATATTTTTCAATAATAATGCTTATAAAGTACACTAAATCAATAAATAAAACAATACCCACACTACCATACATTTGGCACACACAAACAAATATATTGATGTTGACGATAAAAGATCACAGATGGCGCACTAACTATTCAGGAAACAAAGTAGTTGGTCTTGAGAAAATATGAAGATGGCATTATTATTAACAAGATAATAAAATATTAAAACGGTCGAATTTCAACCAATGGGCGACCACTAGTTTGTATTGGGCCTGTGTGTTCATCTGTATTAACTTCAATTACTTATTTTCATTAATTAATTAAAACATAGTGTAGAGTTCCATTAAAAAAATCTGTTTTTGTTATTTCTCAAAAAATATTTCTTTATGTATATATTATCAAAATCGTGTATAGTTGCAAAAAAAATAAAAAGTTAAGAACCCGTTATAGAGACACTATAAACCAACTTGTAGTAGAATGTCATTTAAAAAATTAGATTATTTAGTAATGAAAATAATATAATTAACGAAATAGAAACAATTATTCGTAATAAATGATTTCATTTACGAAATATGTAAGTAATATATAAATGTTATCTTTTATATATTTACTTTTATCAGGAAAAAGATTGCAAAACAGCTTCTTATTCCGAAATTTTTAGACTTATTTAAGAAAAAACAAAATTAATTGATTTACTTATAGAATGGAATTCCACCAAGCACCAACGATAAGATGTATAGAAACTATTAAGAAAAACTCGTTTATCCGAGCGTATTTACTATGAAATGTTCATATGGCGAACATAAGAATTATGTTTTTTTTTTTTGTTTTTTTTTGCTTCGTAGCTGTCTTTATATTTTTACGCTAAAAATAGCCAAGAAATCGGGTAATAGGAATAGCCTCTTGGTATGAAGTCGAAACAGGATGTATTTAAAAAAAGTGTGCATTTGGTAGGTACAGGTAACAATACGTAACGTTAACACGTCGTCGTCTCCAAAATTGGCGGAAATTTAGACATATTTTACGCATGTCATTCTTTTAATTGTGTAATAACAATTTCAATTATCATCGGCTAAGTATGTGGCATGAGTTATTAGATCTGATACAGTGAACTAATGGAGCGTTACAACTTCCTGCGTACTGCTAAAGAGTTAAATTTGCAACCCGGAAACTGCTTTGTGCAGATTGAATGGGAAAATGAAAGGTTCAGTTTGCAACTGTCTCTTATACATTTACTTTCTCCTATTGTAATGTTAAAATAGAATTCCTTAGAGTGGTTGCTGAACTGTTCACGTTTTTTTAGTTATCTTCTTATTTTAAAGAAGTCTTAACCTAACAATGATTTTGACTAAAACTTGTTTGAGAACAACTGCAATAGTCAACAGTCTCCTAAGTTCTCTTCTCTTAATTGTTAAAGTGAAAACTTCTTTAGCGGCGTTGCGCAGTTTTTTGGAATGGGTAAAAACTTCTAAACTCGCGTCAGGACACGTGACCTGATCGAAAATTCGTAAGATGGCGCAGGGCGCTTGCGCGATTGTTCGTGTTGTCATGTTCTATCACATAAATGATAGTACTTTCATACTGATTATTAAAGCAATTCGTGCAAAATTATTCCCTAACCATTCCAAAATATCAACTTTAACATTCAAGTTTTCACTTCTGCCGGCACTCCCTCACTGTAACCTGTCGTTTTTTTTTTATGGCATCGAAGATATAAGTCAATATTTTGAATACTGTTTTGGTTGTGACACTTATTAGCCAACTGTTATCATAAAGGAACAAATTTCTGTAATTTCGAGAATTGAAAATGAAACTGGTTAGAGAAAATTTTAATATTTTCTGCATAAATTTGAAGATGTAGGAAATACATTATGGCTCATGGTTCATGTGTATACAAAAACGTCCGCTTCGCTAATGATCTGAGTCTGGATTCAAAATTTACTTGCAGAACTAAACCGAAACAAGATAAAGATGAACAGCTCAAGT
>NJDC01001450.1:64896-79726 GCA_002245475.1 Calephelis virginiensis
TAGCAAAATTGACGTAACAAGTAATATTTGACTTTATCTTGTCTTTGATGCTTGTGCATCTGCGACGCTTTGCTTTCAACGAACGTTCAACGATATAACAATACGAACAGTCAAACTTTAGAATAGTCATCATGATATTATGATGTTTTCAAGGGATCCTCCTTTAACAGGAGGGTTAACAAACTTTTATTTTAATCAACTTATTTGTATGGTGAGTATATTTTTTTTGTAAAAAACTAAAAATATCATGACAAAAAGAAAGATAAAGTGGTACAAATAATAGGGAATAAAATGAATGTAGCATATACATGCACAGACGGACGTACTTAAGTACATTTGTAATGGTTCCATTTAACCGTTCGACTTCGTCACCCTAAAACATAAATTGTAAAATTACGTCATTTATAAGTAGCCTACTTACAAAATCATAAATTAAAAGCAATTATGGCTGTAATATTATTAAATCTCATTTTAATCCGCTATGTAGGGAAACTAATGTACTATCTAAACATCAGTGTACTAATGTACTACCGGAGTATCAGTTCTTGTCGTTGTCGTATTGTTGTCTGCCCTTGTTAAAAAAAATTACAACATAAACATGAAACTCGAGAAAGTTTCTTTCCAACAAGGCACTGTCTATTTGCTGTCCAAAAATATTTAAAAAATGTAACATCAGGTACTGGGAGAGTTAAAATTTCAGTATACAGTTATAGTTAGTGCTTACCATTTAAATAAAAAAAAAACTAATTCGTTCACATCAATTGGAAAGAGAATGTTTTTAAGTTGAAGACAGCTCTTGTAAATCTATCTCCGATAGCAATCTTGATGTACGGACGGATGCAAAACGGGATCCTCCCAGGTCCACGGTTTGATTTAAGGAAATGTAACATGCCGACGAAACTGAGTAAAGCGGAATACGAGCTAAAGTTGTGCCGAGTACACACGAACAGTAATATATATTTTTTTTATTTTCAGCATTGTACCTAAAATGTTTTATTAGATAAATGTAACCAACGTGTAATGATCTACATTCACATCTAACAGTTCCTAGACGTATTTAATTACACTATGAACAGTCTAAATCACTTAATTAACTACACCTTGTATTTATCCTAACGCCAAGTCTCTAACGTCAATCCAGGCACAGAGTATCCCTTGCAGACCTGCGATCAAAATAATTAGTTTCAAAACTAGGAACAGAACTCGGCTGTGTTGTGTTCAATGCTTTAAATGTAAAAATCATCGAACATTTGCTTATCTGCTAATAATCTCAATTGTGTCTAATCTCATACGCTTATCAATATATTTAGCTAAATCAGGTGAATATAATTTAAATAAGGATAAAGGTATAAGTCAAAATACAAAACATTTTTTGAATGCAAATTTGTTACCACGTTTTAGAATATTTACCAAGTAGGTTTACGTTCTTCATTTTTTCGTCGTTTTTCTCTTTAAATAACAACTTTCGTTTGTTACTTTTTATATCTAAATGGCTTAGCTGTTTATAGTATATACATTCATACATACATATATATCTTCATGCCAAGTCCCTTACGTGGTAGGCAGAGAGTATCGAGTGCCAAACCTTACGATTCTTACAAATCTGTTT
Organism: Calephelis virginiensis; assembly: GCA_002245475.1. NCBI lineage: Eukaryota > Metazoa > Arthropoda > Insecta > Lepidoptera > Riodinidae > Calephelis > Calephelis virginiensis. Next base: position 66,506 of record NJDC01001450.1, read on the forward strand.
GGCTTCCTTAACATTCATTACCCTTTTCATACAAACACGTCGCTTTCGGAGACTCTCAACACCACCCTTGGATTATTAATATCCGAGTGATCTGATCGTGAAATGTCAACGTTGATCTCCCCGGATAACAACATCCATCCACATTCGCTTTATACATCTGCTTTGTCAATCTTTCATCTGTCATTCTTTCCACATGACCGAACCAGCGAATTATGCTGTTTCTCAGTTCAACACCAACACTTTTTTCAATCCCACTTTTTCTCGGATCTCACTGCTACGAATGCGGTCGGCGAGCGTTACGCCACCGATTTTATGATATGTGCGTTTCAAAAATTTGTTTTTCATTAACGAAGTCAAACGTTGGAGTTGGCCCACAAATATTAGGTAGGAGGTCAAGCAGTAGGTATTTTACAAATAGAGCTACGCTCTTCCTATCAGTGTCCTTGTTACAGTGACATACATCTTACGCAAATGCATATTTCCTTCTAGTAACTATTCCTTGAGACATACGGAACTGAGACTTGGTCGCTAAATGTGAGCCTCTTAAATAAGCTCCGAGTCGCTTAACGTGCTATGGAGAGAGCTATGCTCGGTGTTTCTCTGCGAGATATGATCCGTAATTCGGTGATCCGCAAGTAACCGACATAGTTCAGAAAGTCAGGAAACAAAAGTGGCAATGCGCAGGCACATCGCTCCAACAACCGCTGGGGAAGAAAGGTTCTGGAGTGGCGGCCTCGCACCGGAGGACGTAGGGCTGGACGACCTCTCACCCGGTGGACTGATGATCTGGTCAAAGTCACTGGTTCCAAGCGGCTGGTGACCGTGAATTGTGGCGCTCTTTGGGGGAGGCCTGTGTTCAGCAGTGGACGTCTTCCGGCTGATGATGATGATGATAATTATTAACGATTCCCTAGAACAGAGGTTCCCAAACTTATTTCATGTAACGCCCACTTTGAAAATCAGTTGTTTTGTAGCGCCCCCCCCCCTCGTTTTTTTCTTGTCAATAACCTCAATAACATATTTGTTGCGCCTAGTTTAAAAAAAACATTTTTTTCAAGATTTATACCGCCCCCCTCTAGGCTTCCAGCGCCCACAAGGGGGCGTTATCGCCCACTTTGGGAAAGGCTGCCCTAGAAACATGGCAACCCTATTATGCCATCAATTTTACAAGTATTACTGTTATTCTTGCTTACTAATTGAATGTTACAAAAATAATGAAAATATGCAAGAACTTGGACGTTTTCTGGCTACTGAATCAAAACTTCAGGATAGCTTAATTTCAATATTTATGTTATCGTAAAGAAATGTTATCGTTTTTACTACCTATGTGGATTTTATAATCTCTTCCTAATTATCACAGTTTAATGAATATCGCCTCTGTGGTCTCGCGGTTCAGTTGTTGGACTTGACTGCATGAGGTCCCGGGTTCGAATCCCGGGTCGGGCAACAAAAGAAAATTGGGTTTTTCCAATTTTCTAAAAAAAAATGTTGCTCGGGATAGGATATGTGCCCGGTTGGCGATAGGCTTGCCACCTATCACATTGTGGGACTTAGTATCTTCGGCTAGTCGTGGGTACTCTGGTTGTGCCTCTGCCTACCTTTTCGGGGATAAGGGCGTGAAGATACTTTTATTGAATAATAAACCATATGAATTATGTAACTTTGGCCTCTTGTCTTTTTTTATCATTTGATGCTTGGAAATATAATGAAATTCACCCTAATTGTCGCATTCAGAAAATTCAAAATTTACAAAACTGTAAATATAAAACCATTTAACCTATCATTAAGTCATAGTTTTGTAGAGAAACTGTCGAATTAATGACTGATTAAAATCTTTAATTGACGTAAGTGGGCGAGGCTGTTAGTCTTTTCAGTCCATTTTTTATCCAGCTGCTAAAAAAGACGATATACTATATTGTCTACTTTTTAATTTGTTTTTATTGTATTTTTATGTTTTATAGATTTTCATACAAACTTTCACCTCCCATTATAGTCGTTATGAAGCGAAGAGTAGGCTCTGTTAGAACTAGTGTCTTTATCTATATGCATACGAAATCATCTAATTCGGTCCAGCGGCTTAGCCGTGAAAGGGTAACCGATTATGGATGTTGTTGTTTTGATACTCCCGGTATTGGTCCGGGCTCTTTTGCAGAATATACCATCTGCCTTCTAGCCAGGTAGCTCGTAAAAGACGAGCATAGGCTTACTGTCACTAGCACCGTGAAAACTGACTAGGTGGTAGAATTTCGTAGCGACTCGCCCGGATTGGTACCACCGCCTTACCTATTCCTGCCACCATAACGTCCAATGCTTGCCCTTGACGTGTTCCGGTTCGGAGGGTAATACAGCCTGTAAATTTACTTTTGTTGGAGGCCTAATATCGCAACTTCAGGTTGGCAACGCACCATTACCACTTTTGGTTAATCTAGGCGACGTGAATTGCTTACAATCACGAAATTCGCTTCCAGTATCATAAAAAAGTGACCTGAAAAAAATGTCTCACGAGTTTATTTAAATTGACAAAATCAAAATCTAGAAGTAAGCTCTTTAAATTTAAGTACTTTTTGTTTGAAATATTTTTAAAATATTTTAAAACTAGCTGCTACCTGCGGCTTCGCCCGCGTTTTCACAGAAACCCGGTGCGCGATCGGGATTAAAAATAGCCTATATGTTAATCCAGGTCACAATCTATCTGTCTTCCAAATTTCAGACAAATCCGTTCAGCCATTCGAGCGTGAAAGAGTAACAAACATCCATACATCCATACTTACAAACTTTCGCATTTATAATATTAATAGGAATAGGATGAAATACTCTTTCATACAAGACCTTAAGTTTTTTCATTGAAACAAATTAACCTAATCTAATTTATCCCGAATATCCTTTGGAGGGCTGGAATCAAATTATTTGATGTATTTCTTCGTCATAAATAAATAGACTGCATGGGGAGTATGAATGCGCAGGATACGATTTATAGAGGTCTAACACAAACAAGGGCAACTTCCCACTGCGCCTCTTGGTGAGATCTCTCTTGCGATGCAAATTCACCTAGCCAGTTATCTGAAACACTTACTAATATCGAAGCTCATATAAATCATCTTGTGTGCGTTTAAATATATGATGCTATTGACTTAATGATTATTTTATTCCGTCAATAATCTTTTTGTAATAGAAAGGTTCTTAACGACTCCAGAAATATCAAATAAAGTACTTTTCTTTACTACGTGCTAATCAAATGCTTAAATCAGCTAATACACATTATCTTCTTAAATTAAGTAGGTACTATTTTCTGCAAACAAAGCGTCAACCTTCTCACTTTACATGAAACGGTAAGAATATCGATCTTCAGTGATAAAGATTCGATAGCAAAATCATTTAAGACTTCTCAAATAACATTTAGTCTATCATTTTGAATAGAAATCGCCTCTGTGGTCTAGCGGTTCCGCATCGGACTTGACTTCTGGAGGTCCCGGGTTCAATCCCCGAGTCGAACAACAAAAATTAGAAAGTGTAGATATATTAACATTTTTAATTATTTATACGGGATACTCACGATCTCTTTTTATTTTATGTGTCGATATTTCGGCCTAGTTGCATAGGCCGTGGTCACGACGGGACTGCGGCGGCGAGCTGTAACTTTTGACAGGAAGATCTACTGACAGATGAGCCTGTCAACCCTCCGTCTAATTCTTCTTTTTTATATTCGAAATATCGACAAATAAAATAAAAAGAGATCGTGAGTATCCCGTATAAATAATTAAAAATGTTATTAATTCGCGACGATTTAAGTTTAAAATCCTATGTTTTTCAACAAATATAACGTTGCCCGGGATTGGATATGTTCCGGTTGGCGAAAGGCTTGCCACCTATCACAATATTGTGAGACTAGTGTCTTCGGCTAGTCGTGGGTTCCCTGAATGTGCCTCCGCCTTTCCTTTAGGGGATATGGGTGTAAAGATACTTTACATTACTGTAATTTATTTTGAACAGAAAATGGCTGACTAAAAGATAATTGACGTCTTCGAGTGCTGCCGTTTGTTAAGCAATGTGGCACTAAGTTTAAATATTTTGCATACAGTAGTTACACTCATTATTGTAATGATATCTATTACTAATGAATTTATTTTAGTACTGAAATTTAGAATACAAAAAACGTTTCATAAAAACATTTTTCAGAGGACCTTAATGGTGGAAATAAATAAAGGTTGTGGGCATGGTTCTTGAAAATTTATCAGATGTTAGTTGTAATATGAATTCGGTCATGAACTATTACTATTTTATTAAGGAATTCACTGTACATTCCTAAATGAAATGGTTAAGAGCAAGTTGGACTCACAATTTTAAGATTTCATTGTAGAAACCATAACTTAAGTAAGTTCATTTTGAGAGTAGCAAGTAACATTCGGGAAGATGTCACAATACACCAAGGAAAACATAACTTAACTTTGTTTTCCACATAACTTGAATGACTGAGAATAATAAATCTTACGAAAATAAACATCTTACGGATTTTAAAAAAGGTGTCTCTAAACCACTAATTATTATCATCTCGTTCAAACTAATGTTCGTTATAAGTTTTTATTTAACCTTTTATTTAATGTACCACGTATTTTCTAAACTTTTTAACTGTCTTATTTTTGAGATTTAGGTAGGGGGCACATTTCGTCAATTTGAAATTGTCTACCTTCCAAATTATCGACTTTTACCGGGATTGAAAGAGTGGCTGTTGGCGACGGACTTGCCACCCACTACATTGTTTAATATCTTATAACATACCTATACTTAAAGTACTTACTTATACCTCTCATGCCATTACTGTGATTTTCTATTCTTTCTTCTTCACTTTCTATTAAATTAAGTACTTAGCTATTGCAAATGAAAAGAAAAATTGATAATGAGTGAACTAAAACACGTATGTAAGATATTAAAATTCAATTCAGTTATTATTTTTATCATTATAAATATAATTTATTGCTTTAAAAACGATCTGAAGACGTGATGTAAGTTTTGATCAATATTTTGAAAGTTACATCACTAAAATCTTTCTTTGGACATCCGCTAACGACCAGCCCCGCTAAATTGGCAGATGTGGCTTTTGGTCATTAGCGAAGAAAAAAATTATTAATACCCACCGTTTGTGTACAAAATTGATTACTGCTTCTGAAGTCAGCCGTCAGATCGGGTCTGGAGACGTGAACCCTGAAAATTGTAATTGTACTGTCATAACAAAAGTGAAACTCTTCGTCTCTGTTACTCCAAGCCAGACTTGGTGTATTAGAAAGGGAGAGTAGCTAGGAATTAAGTAGCGTATTACACTCTTTGCCACTGCATTTTGATTGATTAACAAAGAAAACGCCTCAAGTGGAATCATCACGCCCAAATTTAATTTAGAAAAGATATGGAAACATGTAGGCTATTTATTATGTTTTGTTTGCTTTTTAAACCTTTTTACTGCACTAATTCAATAACTCCAAAGTTGGTTGAACGACACGAAATACGATTTTGAAATAAAGTCAAAATAATGTTTTAAGATTGAAATAATGTTTTTGGTTCACGCTCACGTTTTCCTTGTACTTTTATTTTAGTTGGGACAAGTCATTGAACCCGACCCTCGATTTTGTCTTAAGCTTTCTTTCTAATCAACTTTTGGCACTGGCAAACTTCGACAACTCATATTTTATCTCATAAATTTAGGCATTTTTAATTCCCGATGGAAAATGAGGGGTGTTATAAGTTTTACGTTTTTGTGTCTATGTGTCTGTCACTTTGAATGGATGAACCGATTTCGATGTGGATCTTTTTGTCTGACAGCTGATGTGATCGGTATGGTTCTTACCTACATTTCAAGTAAATTTCTTCAAAGGCTATTGAAAATATATAATAAACTTTTTGTATTACCATGCCATAAAAAAGTAAATATACACAAGATACTCGCGACGGTAAGAAACTACCGTAGCCTTCATGTCACTGTCTTGATGCCAAGGTGTTAGCCTAATGTGCAAGTCTACAGGCTATCTTACTTTCCAGACTGGAAAACGACAGTTACGCTTACTATTATTATAGCAAGAATATGTAGGTAAGGTAGTATGTTTCCAGCCGGAAAATGATGCTCTACCTCCAACTTGGTTTTTTCTAGCTCCCCTGACTTGATCAAGTGTCTTTTTTTACAAAATTTTGTTTGTTATATGGTTTAAAATTTATCATTTACTCGTTTGTATCGTTATATGTATTCCAATTATTATTCTGTTAGTGTCTATTTATTTCATTTTTTAAATTTCAGTTTGTGCATTAAGTGATGGTTTAGGGATTTTTGTATTTATTACTGTTTATTTTACTATTTTGTAAGTAAAAAACTATTTATCGAATTAATTGTTGCTTATTACTTTAATTATTAAACTTATAAATACCTTTTTATATTTTATGTTGACATACTGTATGAGTTGATATAGTATTCAACATAATTAATACTACTTTGTTAATGTAATATGTCAAATTGTATATTATTATTACGTTTTGTATGTTTTAATTCTTTACTAATTAATAAATTATTCAATATATCATGATTTTATTACGTTTCAGGTACACCTCGACGACCGTCTCATTATTGGTCATTTGTGTTATGGATTTTGTTAAATTTTGCTTTGTTTAGTTTCATTGCTTTTTGAATATGGGTCAATTTCGAATGACACTTACTTAAATTTGCTTTTGCACTATAATATATGCTATATATTATAGTGCAAAAACTATTTTTAATTAAGGTGGAATATGTGTGCTTCGCCATCGTGGAGTATTTGCAACGTTTTGTTGTTTAAATTTGTTGGAATTGGTTTAGTGTCTGGGACTACTTTAGCAATATGCAGTCAACAGTTTCCCTAGCTATATTCTCCCACAGCTTATTTTAACGGCACGGCAATAATTGCTATACGCGTTGTGGTTCACACCTTGCAGATTTATTTGTAAAAAGTTGCAGCATAATAGCACCATGTTTGTAAGCCATTCTTCGCATTTCACTTGAAGATGTGGCCACCGTAGAGACTGAATTTTGTCACTATAACTTTGCGTGTCTTTTTTGTGTAACCATAGAGGAGGCTTATAGAGCATTGGGTGATTGGGGATTGATCAGTGTTAATATTTTGAATGAAGGGCAATCTTAATATTTTCACCTTTATTTGAGTCAAGGGCAATTAATGAAGTCATTACAATTACAATAATGAATGAAGCGTTACAATTACAATAATAAATGAAGCATTACAATTACAATTAAGTTTTTTTTAAACAAAACACCAGTGTTTTAGTTGGTAATGGTCAACTTGACCTATGCTCAATTCTGCGATACTTCATGGCATTTGAAAAAATATGATAGGTAGACTAACTATTTGTGTAACTACAAAATTGTTTCATATTCAACACCCCCGTATTCAACCCCCAGCGAAAAAAATGTTTAATTAGTTGGATGTGTTTATGTGCCTGACTATAGCATCACAACTTCTAAACATTGTTTTGCCATTTCTTCTACTGACTAACTAGTTTGTTGTTTACGTTAGATAGGGATAAATAATTTAGATTTTAAAATCGTTTATGATTGAAAATTTAAATTATAATTAATATAAAAGAAAACATTTTTAAGTAGGCATTAAAATATATGTAAAATAACTATTTTTATAAATATTAAAATGTTTGCTTACCACATTCTGTTTGAATATGTCGGAATACTTAATTAAATTTTGAACACATATTTAACGAATAAACAAATGTTTTTCATTTCATTCCAAACGTCATGAACAATTTTGATGCAGATGTTTTTGTTGGAGTGCTGATGTGATCGAAATGGTTCAAAGCTTCTTGACGAATATGTGTTGATGATGATGATGAGAGACTGTTCTATCAGTTGTATGATAATGATAACGTAGTTATTTTTATTGATAAGAAGAAATAAACTATACAAAAGGGACAAATGTGTATAATTATAATAACTCTCACTTATTTTTTCATACAAATAAACTGCAGTTTCTGAGAATTTAATTGAATTGATCGGAAAACAAAATAAGAGTTTGATAAGAATATGAATTTATCACAATATTAATAAAGATCAAATAAGCGTACTCGTTATCATAAGTTTATTTATAGGAATTTTGCTGGTAACAAAATCTGTACGTGGATAACAGACAGAAGTATTAAAAAAACAAAAAGTAAAAGAAGCCAGCAACATTTGTCTATACCTCATGGATAGTTGATAATAGCGCTTGTTAATTCTACTCGTCTTCTAAAGTTTCAATATTAAGTATTGGAAATGTAAACAACGCTTGCCTTTGTCGTTAAGTAAAAGAAGCCAAAAACGTTTGTCTATACCTCATGGATAGTTGATAATAGCGCTTGTTAATTCTACTAGTCTTCTAAAGTATCATTTTTAAGTATTGGAAATGTAAACAACGCTTGCCTTTATCGTTAAGTAAAAGAAGCCAGCAACATTTGTCTATACCTCATGGATAGTTGATAATAGCGCTTGTTAATTCTACTAGTCTTCTAAAGTATCATTATTAAGTATTGGAAATGTAAACAACGCTTGCCTTTGTCGTTAACAGATAATTGATTTTGCTTTCGGAAATCGTATACAAATAAGTTAATCTGCTTTTTTACAATTCAGCCGAATATAATTTGAGTTAAATTGCGTCAAATTTTGTGTTTAAACAGAATTAATAGATTTTACTACGAAGGGTTATCATCAGTATAAACGGTGTTTGTTTTTATAAATACTTTTATTCTGTGGGTGTTCTTTTTTAAGTGTATAAGTATCGTCGCAATAGCGTCAAACGTTTTGTGGAAACAAAAATTAAGATAAACACCCCTTATTTAGGCCACTTAATGCAACAGCGATTCGGGGCCATAAACATAATGTATCTTGGAACCACTGTCTATTTGTTAAAGAATAAAATGACGGTTCTTACCATAAAACTATTTCAAAGTTTGTTTGTGTTAAATATAACAATACCTGCATTACACTAGTTAAGTACCTACAGGGCTATATAGTACAACTTTGAAATGTTATATGAGATTAATTTTACTAAACTATAGTTATAATAATAATGAAACCCACTAAAAATCCAAAACACGACTCCAAATATTTCATTGGGCGCCATGTCGCGATTGGATAATTTTGTTTCGAACATTTGCTATAAATAGTTACGAAATGATCCCATATAAATGTTATCAATATCCTACTAGTAGTTTTTGAGTAACACTTATACATATAAACATACAAAAAATAAATAAAAAAAGCAAACAGTCGAATTAAGAACCTCCTCCTCTTTGAAAAAATTAAATTTATTTTCACATTTTCCCTACACTTTTCCTGGGTTTTCTCTTAATGCGAACCTTCTCATATAACCAATAAAACAAAAAAAAAAGTATGAGCAAAATCTGTCAACCCTATCAGGCGTGATACGATGACTACGCGGAACGGGGATTCATGGCTAGCGTACACGCCTAACTACACCAATCATTCGCGAGGCTCAGGTTCGATTCCCGAAGGGGGCAAGCATTTGTGTGATGAACATTTAGATGTCTGCATTTCCGGGACTGGGTGCTTATTAAATTTATTCTGGTATTAAGTATTTCTATGTATTAATATTGTTGACTAACACCCATAACACAAACATGTAATTTGCTTACTTTGGAGTTAGATTGAATTTGTGTAACTTGTCCAGGGATTCTTATTTATTTATTTCCTTAATTTACAATTTTATAATTTTTGACAAAATTGTGGCTGAGTTATTATCTTGTAAAAAAGTAAAGTATATTCATGCCTGTATTCCCTTAGTGGTAAGCAGACATGTTACGATTAGCCGAAGGTATTTTTGCCCAATGTGACATATTATGTAAGTGACAAACCTACGACCATAAAGCCCGGTGAAATTGTAAAAACCGCGAGGTTGGCAACATATTAGTCATTTAAAAACATCTACGACCAACTGGTCACATATCCAATCCCGGGTACCTTTATTTTTTATGAAAAATTAAAAACCTAGACCCAGGAATCAAACCTAAGACCTCATGTATTTGTCGCCAATACCAAGCCACTAGATCACAGGGAAAAATACATACCAATTGTTATATAAAACAAATTTTCCCTAATCACACTCATTATTCATCAAAAACTTCCTTGGATCGAATTAATCACCATCAATATCGATATCTAACGTGACATAAGCGATACGTTTTATTCGAATGTTATCTAAAACATTTAATCAAACTTGCTACTAATCTGTATCATACAAGCAGATCCTTGATTAAAAATACATATAAGATTAACAGTCAGTAGGAAATCGTGTCTTACAGTCTGAATATTTAAGTGAATTTCTTACACATAGTAAACTACCTTAAACAAAATTTAGCATGCTCTGAATTACTATTGAAAACATGAAAAATAACTATAAATGCTGGCTATCAAAAATATAAGGGTTTGCAAAACACAAGTTCGTAATTACGTAATACACCGCCAATGGAATAACTAATCAAAATATATACTATTTTTGATAAAAATTCTCAAGGTTCATATTTTCAACATATTGGAACTAAATTTAAGACATAGGTGGGCTAGAACCTAGGATTCAAATTCAGCCCTTCCTGCGTGATAGATTTCAATCCAATTGAAGTAGCGCCCGCATAGCTACTATCTTCATATTTTGCAGATACGGACTAAAATGTATCGAGCCGTTTTTAGAGAACTCATGTTTGATCTTGATGTAGTTAATCAAACAGCAGATGTGTTCAACTTGTTATCTTGTTTTGCGTGGGTGGAGGGCACGCGCCAGTGTTGCCAATGAACTGTCTCAATGCAATCCATTGTTGGTGGCCCCTGCAACAGGATTAGTGGTCACTACTTACCGCTTCCTTGTTTACATTCTTGTAAGTACACTCGCGTTGAAAAGTGATTTGCCAAAATGATCACGAGTTTCAATATATTTCAAGGTTAAATATAATATGTGCTCAAATAAATTAAGAATTAACATATTTGCAATTTCCAATGTGTACTCTTACTTTAGTCTGAATTTGTTGATAGGATGATGGAAGTTTTTTTGAAAGTGACGTTATTCAATGTCGAGTTTTACCATGCAAACATTATCTTCTTATTGCAGCAGATTTTTAAAAATTACATTATCTGCCAGTTTCTGAAATACCATTCAATTGTACTTTACGACTTATCTCTTCACCATCGATGTTAACATGAGTTCATTTTAGACTCTTGCCAGTGATCCCAGTAAATTTTTATGCTTGGTAAAAATATAACATTTTGTAAATATGTCGAAAATAATAATGAATTAAGAAACAACCTTAAATCTATCAATAATTTATTGTTTGATGAGTAATGAAAGAAGCTAATAACAAAAAAGTAAGTAGGTTGGTAGCAAAGTATGCGTGCCCGTATACCCTAAGAAGAAGGGGAGAATCTACAACCATTCATCTACAATAACCTGAAGCTGCTACCTACTAGTCTTACAATATGATTTTTATTGTAATTTGTTTTTTTGTCTAAAACAAATATTGAGCTGACCCATCAGCATATCGAAGACAATACCTCAGGTAGTCGTCAACGCCAACACCTTAACAATAGACTGCAGTAACGACTGAAAACAACAATTATTATTAACTTAATTAAAATAACTACCTAATATTAAATTAATTATATGTCCTTTTGCTATGATTTTTATACTATTTGGATTGTCATTTTTTGATTTCTAATAATGTATTAAAATAGATAATGATTAAAACTTATGTACCCTTTTCAAAAAATCATTAAAATATTGATACTGACTTTGCTTACTTATTACGAGTACCTATTACAGTCTGGTTAAGCATTTATTATTATATAAAACTAGCTGACCCGGCAGACGTTGTTCTGTTATTTTTTTGCTGTGATTCACCCTCATCACTTAGGGTTATAAAAAATAGATATTAGCAGATTCTCAGACCTACTCAATATGCTCACAATTCAAAATCAAAATTTCATGAGAATCGATGAAGCCGTTTCGGAGGAGTACGGTAACTAACATGGTGACACGGAAATTTTATACATAAGATTAGACCAATATTGTAAATAGCATTACCCGCGACGAACCGCCATATAAAAATACTAGCTACCCGGCACATGCTTCGCTACGTATATGAGCGCATGAATGACAACAAACCAAAAAAGAAATAAAAACAACTGAAAAAGTTTCAATTTGATTGAAAAATACCCATCAAAATGATCAGCCATTCATAGAATTCATTTCTCACAAAAAATGTGATAAATGAAGAACCTCTTGACCGATTTATACAAACCTCACATAAACCATCTACTAAATAGTCCGAACAAAGCCTAAACATTTGGTTTAGATAGGTGGGCCCGTTCTTGAGTTATAAAACTACAAAGAAAAGTGGCATTGGTATATAATACATTATATATATAAATGTGTCAGCTTACGTGTCAATGTCAATACGTCAATCTGTATCGAAATCGGTCCATCCGTTCAAAAGTTTTAATGTCGTAGCCAGACGCACACACAGATACGTCAAACTTAAAACACCTCTCTTTTTGGTATGCTTTAGATCAGAGGTGGGGAGATTACGGCCCGCGGGCCGGATCCGGCCCGTGAGAGGTTTTAATCCGGCCAGCCGAAGTTTTTTTTAGAAAAAATATGAACCTCCTTAAAAAAATTAATGGTCCAATTAATGTTAAAAGACTATTGAAATTTGAACATTTTAGATACTGAATCGATACTTCAAACATATATATTGCGTTAAGAGAGTTTGCTTATGTTAAGACGTCATAAATAGATTTTATAAAGGATTATATAAGGAAGGAAGGAAAGAAGGAAAGATTACATAAAGGATTGTAAAATTTAAAAAAAAATGCCATATGTTATTTTTATACAACGTTTTATAATCGTAATATTTAGTGCTATTTTTAGGTGTTTTAATCAACCGGCCCGCCTCAAGNTGTACTGCCCCGCCACTAGAATTTTTTTTGATTTACCGGCCCGCGGTCAAAAGAATTTGCCCACCCCTGCTTTAGATGAATTACAAAGCACAACACCGTATTTTTTTAATTCCGTCAGCCACATTCCATTTCATTAATCAGGCACTTGTCATTAAGTACTTGTGAACAGGAAAAATAAACAGATGTAGTTAAGCCGAATCTAATAGGTCCAAACTCGATAGGTTTACCGGTAGGAATTCCAT